>JAODAL010031057.1:0-49017 GCA_025379985.1 Phyllomedusa bahiana | reverse complement strand
TGCAGGTTTAAGGTATGCTGTGGTGAAAAAAGGGGAAATAGTGAATGGTTTGTGTTTTTTTTTCTGTGGTTTTTTTAAACCTAAGTGTGTTCCCAAAGATGTAGCACGTATCCTTTTGACTGTGTGATGTTAATTCCAGCTTCTCCACCCCTGTTTGGGTGTAAAAATGAAGTGTTGTTGCTCTCCCATAGACTTTAATGGTCTCGATCATAATCTACCAGACCACGAATATTTTTGTCGATGTTTGGCGACTAAAAAACCATCGACCGATGTCGATGGAACGTAATGTAAAACACAAATCATTCTATTGGAGCTCCCAAATAAGGACCCCACGGGGGGTTTCTAATAAAAGGACAGTTTCTACATGGGCAGTAAATGTGCCAATGTAATAATCGTTTTGTGGATGAAAAAACTGGTTTTTACTAAATTGATCAAGTTACTAATAGTGTTGTGCTACAGTTTAATGCCAAATAGCCAAAAAATCCTAAACTGGGCTTAATATTAGTGTTAGGGCTTTTTACTCGCTTTAAAGAATTGATTTACTATACCCTGACATCCCCGGTCCCTCTTCAACCCTGTGTAGCCTTACTGCCATTCCAAAGACACCTAGTCACTCCAGGAGCAGCGTCACTTCTAGTCTACATGATTATTGTTAGTGACGTCAACTGGAAGTGAGGCCACACCAGCAGCGATGAGGGGACATTGGACCAATGTTAGGCTGACAGGGTTTTTTAAACCCATTTCTCTACAACCCTTGCTCCTGATGCGGCTTCATTCCCAGAAAATGTATTCATCACGCGGGAATTATACTTTGGGTTCTATTCACTTTTTTTTTGGGGTCGACTAGAAGGGGGGGTTTTGCACCAGCGTGAGGGTTAACATCAGGCCAAAAGTTTTAAATTTTCATGGGGGGAACAAAAAAAAAAAGGGGGTTGGGGGAAATGGCAAATTAAAAGCTGATAAAATATCCTAATACTAACGCTAAACCAAGTTTAGAGAATGGTCCACCAACCTGAATTGTTTCACAAGCTTGCTTTAACTAGTTGCAAAACGAACAAGACTGTATTTGAGGATTACTATTGACAGTAATACCATTACAAGATCGCTATTCTACTTCCTATTAGCCTCTATTAAAGAGCACATCAACTATAAAGAGATTAGTGCAATAACAAGATAATAATTTGGAGTTATCGATTGAAACGATAATCATCTATAACAAAATAGACCAAACCCACCCGAAAATAACCAATTTTATTAATGACCAAAATATTAAAGATAGCAATAATAGAACATCCAAGGACAAGAGACGCCCACCCCCTCCAATTTGTGCTATTATGTTATAGGCGATTTTCTATTAACGAGCAGTAAACATATTTCATTTTGCGCCTGAAGCCACAGTCAAGAGGTTGTGTGGTTGTGATAAATCCTGACACTGGTAACATCTCATTAACTAATGTGTGACCCCCTGTAACAGACGCCGGAGGGACAAAATTCTCTGACTTGTCATATAGTAAGAATGTAGTACACTTTGGGACTCATTTATCAAAATTTCTAACAGTAAGACTATGCTTTCCATAGCAACCAATCAAAGCTCAGCTTTCAATTCCTATATTATATAAAAATAAAAGCTGAGCTTTGAATAGTAGCTATGGGCAGAGCCGTCTTAACAGTATTATGGGCCCCCAGGCATAACACTGCAGTGGGCCCTGCCCAAATACATGACATCACCCTAGACCATGCCTCTAGCCATCCCCAAGCACACCCATATTATCAAACCACTTATGTCTGGACACCAGCAGCCTGCAGCCTACAAGACTAACTGGCAGAGCAGGGAGCCTTTACCTCCCTTCTCCACCATGGTTTGTAACTGTTTCTACATCCTACAAACAGTCAGTTAAGTAAGCAAAGCCAACTAAGGGATCCACTGTATGTTTTTTGTATTCCTGGGACATACATATACCACCTGGGGCCCCCACACGTGTGGGGCCCCCGGGCACCTGCCGAGTGTGCCCAATGGAAGAGATGGCCCTGCTTCCACAAGCTTCTCACAATAGCTGGTAGGAATTTTGGCCTATTCCTCCTGACAGAAGTGGTGTAACTGAGCCAGTCGTAGGTCGCATTCCTCACACCTGCCTTTTCAGCTTTACCCATACATTTTCAATAGGATTGAGATCAGGGCTTTGTAATGGCCGCTCCCAAACATTAACTTTTTTACCCTTAAGCCACTTTGTAACCAATTTGGCAGTATATTTCAGATCATTGTCCATTTGGAAGACCAATTTCCGCCCAAGGTTTAACTTCCTGGCTGATGTCTTGAGATGTTGATTCAGCATTGCCACATAATCTTCTTTCCTCATGATGCCATCTATTTTGTGAAGTGCAATACTCCCTCCTGCAGCAAAACAACCTGATAACATGATGCTGCCACCCCCGTGTTTCACAGTTAGGATGGTGTTCTTGGGCTTCCAAGCATTTGCCTTTTTCCTCCAAATGTAACAATAGTGATTGTGGCCAAACATTTCAATTTTAGTTTTGTTAGATCACAGGACATGTCTCCAAAAATGTAGGTCATTGTTCCTGTGTGCATTTGCAAACATTAATGTGGCTTTTATATGTTTCTTTTGGAGTAATGGTTTCTTCCTGGCAGAGTGGCCTTTCAGCCCATGTTGATACTATACACATTTCACTGAGGATAATGACACAATCTTACCAGCTTCCACCAGCTTTTGTTCTTTGATTGATATGCACATGTCGGACCAAAGTACGTTAATCTCTGAGACACAGAACCCGTCTCCTTCCTGAGCTGTATGATGGCTGGACATTCCCATCTTGTTTGTAGTTGTGTATAATTTTTTGTACAGATGAACGAGGCACCTTCAGGTATCTGGAAATTGCACCCAAGGATGATCCAGACTTGTGCAAGTCCACAAGTCTCTTCCCGATATCTTGGCTGATTTTTTTTAGACTTTCCTGTGATGTTACACACAGAAGCAGTGTGTTTTTTTTTGTCCATAAAAAAAAAAAATCCACAGGTGTCTCTAATTAATCAGTTTTTAAAATAAAAATCAGAAGCTTCCAAAAAATTACATCTCATATAGGCTGCCCCAAAATTTGTTAAAAGGCATAGTAATCTGTGTATGTAAACTTTTGCTTTCAGAAAAAAAAAAGATCTTTAAAAAATTCTTTTCCTTATTCGGATTTGGCAAAATAAAAAATTTTTGGGAAACAAAAATTGACCTAAAACAGGTAATTTATTCTGATTTATGTTTAAACATGAGAAAAATATGCATTTGTGTCTTTTTATAGGGTATATAAACTTATGGTTTCAATTGTATTTCTTTTTGATTAGAGTTCCCCAGAGAGGAATGCTCTGGTGATCAGCTTTTTGTCAAGGCTCTTTTCCGGAAAAAAGCAAAAACCCCCCTTTTAAAACTGTTTACTAATTACAATTACTAAAAACAACCCTGTTTTTTTTAAAATTTTTTTTTTTTTTTTTTTAGCTTTCTCTCCATCTTCTGCTGCTATAAAACAACTGACTGAACGGTAATGAACAGTGAGCATTCAAAAATCCCCCCCCCCCCTAGTTTTTTTATCCCTTAGAGAAAGGGGAAAATGAGGACACTACAGTTGGTGGATATGCTGGGAAAAGCTCCCAGGGTATCTGCGAAATATATTTATAAGGCTCTGTTCATTAGGCAACTGCCATTAGAGCATTATTTTTGCCTCCATTAGACCTGTACTTGTATAATATTTATTTTACATTTTTAGTGTATTAGCATGTTAAAATCCCCTTTACTGTCAAAAAGTTTTCGTGAAAACATTTTCCATGCTTTAAAAATTTTATTACAATAGGATGTTAACTCTAATACAGTGGAATTTCCGCCTTCCTGACATACACCGACAAAAGGGTCTAAAAAAATTTAACAGTTTTGAAAAATTAATTTTGTGATATACATTAAATATATAAATTAGATACAGTAAAATACATCCCCCAACGGGGAGCATTTTCTTCCCGTCAGGCCCCCTTCACAATAGGTTTGTTCAAGGGGCAGATCTTTGTGGATTTTTTGGTGCAGAATTTTGATGCAGTTTTGAGAAAAACATAGATTTGGCTGTGGGTATTAAAATAAATTTTTTTTCAATGAAAAAAAATCTGCAAATAAAGTTTCCTTTTCCATTAATTTAATGTAGAAAAAAAATTTCTGTAAAATCAATGATAAAAACTGCAATAACTTGCACTGAAAACCCCAGCAAACTCCCCGTGTGGTGTTTCTAAGGGTGAATGTATGCAGTTTTGATTTGCTGCCAAAATTGCAGCTTTAAATTTCAAAAAAAAATCAGCATTTTGGTGCAAGTTTTACTCTATTCAAGTCAATGGTAAAAAGCTACAGTAAATCCACACTAGAAATTGACTTCCTGAGGATTTTTAAAATCTGAACAATGGGGTCAATTTCTGGCATGTGAGTATGAAATTTGTAAAATGTCATCCATAAGGCTAATACTGAAATATGTAGCAAATCTACTTAATGTGCATTCTCCCAAATTCTTTTGGCATGGCTGGCATGGATGTCGGGCAGGAAAAGTGCACAGCAGAGCACATGGTCACACAACTAGTTAGATTGTAAGGGCGCTATCTGACTCCTTTAAACACTTCAGTGCCAGTTTTTAGTTACACCCCTAACTTCGTTGCAGTTTCTAAAATTGTACTTGATTCTATCTACAGTTATGACCCAATCTGTCCCTCACTACGATTTTGGATGTCCCCACCCGTTACTTCAAACTCAGCTATCTATACTCTGTTGCTGACCCTGGATCGTCTGAATACCCGCTCTCTTGCTGACCCTGGATCGTCTGCCTACCCGCTCTGTTGCTGACCCTGGATCATCTGACTACCCGCTCTGTTGCTGACCCTGGATCATCTGACTACCTCCTCTGTTACTGATTCTGGACCGTCTAACTGCCTGTGTGCCTACCAATTCTGTAATGTAATCCAACTCTGCTACATTGTTGCTGATCAATGTACTATGCCTGACATTGGATTTCAGCTCTGCTTTTGAGTAAATAAATTTATTGTCTTTATTACTACGTCCTATTCATCTGGTTCCTTTATGATGATATAAATCCAGAGAGTCTTTTTTTATGTTGTATACACTTCAGTTAAAGGGGTTTTCTCACTACAAAGATCGTATCTGTAATACACCGACAATAGAATCTAAAAATATGAACAGATCTGAAAACTTAACTGTATGTGATATACATATACAATATATATAATATATGCATACAGTAATGTAAGTCCCCCACCGGGCAGCATTTTCTCTTTCTTTCAGCCGCTGCCACAATACGGGTATGTTCAAAGAGGGCAGATCTTCTGTGGATTTTGATGCAGATTTTGCAGACATAACGTAGATTTACTGTGGAGTATTATACTACATTGAAGTCAATGAAAGAAAAATCTGCAAATAAAAGTTTGCCTTCTTCCATTAAATCAATGTAGAAAAATATGCTGTAAAATCAATGATAAATCTGCAATAACCCGCACTGAAATCCACAGCAGATCTGCCCTGTGTGAATGTTCTCTAAGGGTGAATGTATGCAGTATTGATTTGCTGCACAAAAATCTGCAGCTTAATCTACAAGAAAAAATCAGCATTTTGGTGCAGGTTTTACTCTATTCAAGTCAATGGTAAAAATCTACAGTAAATCCACACTAGAAATTGACTTCCTGAGGATTTTTAAAATCTGAACTGTGGGGTCAATTTCTGGCATGTG
Organism: Phyllomedusa bahiana; assembly: GCA_025379985.1. NCBI lineage: Eukaryota > Metazoa > Chordata > Amphibia > Anura > Hylidae > Phyllomedusa > Phyllomedusa bahiana. The sequence continues at coordinate 43,245 of JAODAL010031057.1, read as the reverse complement.
AGTATGAAATTTGTAAAATCTCATCCATAAGGCTAATGCTGAAATATGTAGCAAATCTACTTAATGTGCATTCTCCCAAATTCTTTTGGCATGGCTGGCATGGATGTCGGGCAGGAAAGGCGCTGTGCAGAGCACATGGTCACAAAACTAGTTAGATTGTATCTGACTCCTTTAAACACTTCAGTGCCAGTTATTAGCGCAACACCCCTAACTTGGTTGCAGTTTTCTAAAATTGTACTCGATTCTATCAACAGTTATGACCCGATCTGTCCCTCACTACGATTTTGGATATCCCCACCTGGTACTTCAAACTCAGCTATCTATACTCTGTTGCCGACCCTGGATCGTCTGCCTACCCGCTCTGTTGCTGACCCTGGATCGTCTGACTACCCGCTCTGTTGCTGACCTGGATCGTTCCTGACTACCCGCTCTGTTGCTGACCCTGGACTGTCTGACTACCCGCTCTCCTGGTTGCTGACTCTGGATTGTCTGACTACCCGCTCTGTTGCTGACCCTGGACTGTCTGACTACCCGCTCTGTTGCTGACCCTGGATCATCTGACTACCCGCTCTGTTGCTGACCCTGGACTGTCTGACTACCCGCTCTGTTGCTGACCCTGGATCGTCTGACTACCCGCTCTGTTGCTGACCCTGGACTGTCTGACTACCCGCTCTGTTGCTGACTCTGGATTGTCTGACTCCCCGCTCTGTTGCTGACACTGGACCGTCAGACTACCCGCTCTGTTGCTGACCCTGGATCGTCTGACTACCCCTCTGTTGCTGACCCTGGATCGTCTGACTTTCCACTCTGTTGCTGACCCTGGATCGTCTGAATACCCGATCTGTTGCTGGTCATGGGTCGTCTGACTACCCCCTCTGTTTCTGATTCTGGACCGTCTAACTGCCTGTGTGCCTACCGATTCTGTAACGTAATCCAACTCTGCTACATTGTTGCTGATCAATGTACTATGCCTGACATTAGATTTCAGCTCTGCTATTGAGTAAAGAAATGTATTGTCTTTATCACTACGTCCTATTCATCTGGTTCCTTTTTGATGATGTAAATTCAGAAAGTCTTTTTTTTAATGTTGTATACACTTCAGTTAAAGGGGTTTTCTCGCTACAAAGATCATATCTGTAATGATGGGGACAGTAAAAATAAGCACTTTTGCAATTGGTTTGCATTACCTTTATCATTTATTATAGCAGCTATGAACTAATCTGTGTGTTTCCCACCCTCCCAAATAGATCCCCGGAGTCCTCAGGAATCAGCAGAGATTTCGTCCGGCCTTGCCGCGGCGACCATTTTAATTCCAGCAGCACTGCCTACCAAAGTTGTGCCACTCACTTGTTGCCGAAGATAAAGACTACTCACCCGGCGCACCTGAGAAGCCATCAGACTCCACCAGTGGGAGCCTGGAATCCACGCAACGACAGGACTCCACTGCACAGTCTGCAGCGGTGAGAGACCGTGGTGCGATACCCACCAGTTGCAGCCGGAGTTTGAGGAGATGGCAGCCGACATTGTGTGGAGCGGTCCCCTCCACCGCACACCGCGGAACACACCGCAGGGACCCGCAGGACTCAACACCGCAAGTTGCGGGGTTTTCTATTTTACGCAGGTGACCCTGCCACCTGGGCGGACGAAGCCCAATGCCGCAACCTCTACACAGGGCCACATAAAGCCGAAAGCAGCCTCATCTTGCCCGAGCATTGATTAAAGCACCCAGACCAGGACTACATCCCAATACTAGCATCTGAAGGCCAGAGATCTCCACATAAGGTACCGGGACTACAGACTTGGGGGTTGGAGGCAGACAACACAGGCATTATAGCTCCTGGAGTCTAACATTACCCCTGGTGACGAAGCAGGAAGAAGGCGGTAAAATCGGTAATTTTATCAACGACCCTGAGCGAGACCCTGCACACCACGTCTGCCACACAGAGGCTGACACTTGCTGGAGAGTAACAAATAACACTAACTCTCTCACATTTACTCGTTCTGTAAAATCTGAGGACAGATTGACAACTTGTGTTACTTTAGGAGCGCTCTAACAACTGACTGCAATTTAGGCGGAAACTTCCAGACGACCTTCTTCTTCCCCCGCTGTGGGGGGGGAGGAACACCGGCGGGACCAGCAGCTATCTTTGCATCTTTGCCTCACATTGGCCGGATATACAATTTCCTCACAGTGAGCCTTGCATCGCTCAAATGAATTACTAACTCTCACAATTTAGATATCTAATGCAGTCTTATTGCCCTAATCTCACCAATTTACTAGGCAGAGGGCTCGGATAGACTCCCATAGTTGTTTGAATACCGCAGGTGAAACCATTCTAACTGAGGAAGCATTTAATAATTAATTATACATTGCCTCCTTGTGGTAAACTCGAATCCCTATACCCCTTCGGGCCCATTCCCAACACAAGTTGCAAGTTGGTAGTTGCCTATTGGAGACACTTGCCGAGACACTCATGCCTTAATAATTCTACCAGCAATCAATCCGGCTACCATAGCTACACCCCCCCTTGAACTTCTCAACGCTCAGAAGTAATTGATCCCCCCCCCTCACAAGCGAGATGCTCCATTAACAACCTCGGAAAGAACATATGTGATATTTACTATCATCTAGTGGCGACTCTACAAACTACAGAGCTGACCAGACTTTACGGATAACCTCTACCCTTTACTAAATCCCAACTCACTTAACAACAATACGTACGCACTGACCACAATTTGTAATGTAAACCCGACATTTACACAAGGTCATCATTCGATCATCTATCATTTGCTCTAGAAGACCTACCCCGCTGGATACAAAAAAATTCCTTACGCCCGGTTCCTCCACCAGACAGAGAAATCTACAGACACAAAAGCCAGCCCTCTCTCAGGACCGTATGGGCTCCTTAATTAACCTGCGCTCCAAAACCAAGGATCACTTCTCGCAGCAAGTCAAGACGACGACTCCCCCACAATCCGCGACCATGACAACACAATCAGGGGAAAATCTATCTGCAGACCAATGGTCTCCATCCTCCAGACCCACAGGTTCATCTCCCCGAGACCACCTACAAGCAGCCTCTATAGCGCAGGAAGTTTCCAACCTACTTATGCCCCTCTTGGACAGGAGACTCGACGTCCTCCAAGCTTCGGTTAATTCTGCCTTAAAGCAAATAACCACCAATAATCAAAGAATTACTGAAATGGAGACGCGCACAGCCTCCTGTGACTCGGACTTGTTGCAGCTTCAGCAGGACTCCTCACAGCATGACAGACAAATCCGAATAATGCAGGAAAAGATTGAGGAGCTGGAAAATAGGAGCCACAGGAGTAATCTCAGATTTAATGGAATTCCCGAAACGATTAAGGGAGAGGTCCTAGAGAAATTTGTCGCCCAGGATATACCAACCGCTTTAGACCTGACATTTCCGCAAGCTTTACCGATCACGGAACGAGTGCACCGCTTGGGCGCCATATTCCAGGGAAATGATCCACGCCCTCGCCCGGCTATCGCAAAATTTCTTCATTACGGCATGAAAGAACAAATCCGGTATTTCTACCGACAAAGAAGAGTACTTGAGGTTAAGGGTCACAAGATCTTAATATTTCAGGACTTTTCGGCGGCAGTCACCGCTAAACGGAGACTATTCTCACCAATTTGTAAACATCTACTGGAGAATAACCTTAGGTTCCAGTTGCTATACCCGGCCAAATTGAAGGTAACTGTTGATGTCAGAACGCTGCACTTCACCGATCCGACCCTAGCGGAAGCACACTTCCACCGGGACAACCAAGCCCCAGACGTATATGACCATTCATTCATGCTTAGATTAAAGGATCTTTCCTTTGTTCACTTTTCACCTTGTTAGGTTTTTTCACCTTGTTAGGTGCTATTACACACCACGATGTTTGTTATGCTCTTGTACTTCTTGTATTTTTTACATGTTATTTCTTCATTTCAGTTAACCCTCTGAGACCCTTATTCCCCAAGGACATGCGGACCACCACGCTCTACTTGTGCACCAGATAAGTCCGCTTGCTGGGACAGGCCGCCTGGATCCTTTGAGAAACTTACAGCCAACCGCCTAGAAGTGGGGTAAGATGAGTAACTCGCAGAATAATGACACCTCTAGCACCACTATACAAGATACCCTACACTTGTTTTCCATGAATGTATTGGGCCTGAATGATCCTATAAAACGTAAAAAAGAGTAATTACCCATTTAAAAAGGTTCCGTCCGAACATCATATTCCTGCAACAAACCCAATGGCGGGAGGGAGAAGGGAACATGCTAAAAGCCCCCTGAATAGCACATTGCGCCACGGCACATAACTCTTCAAAAACAAGGGGGGTTGCTATTATCTTCGGCACCTCCCTAAGATATCAAATACCCGAGGAATAGGCAGACCCAGAGGGTATATTCCTTTACATGTCGATTCGAATCAACGCAACTAAATTCACCCTTTTGAATATTAACGCGCCTAAGTCCCAGAATACTGTTTTTTTTCCAGACTAATCCAGTTTTTACTTTCCAAAGATACTACTAACCTAATCATAGGTGGGGACTCCAACGCTGTGCTCTCCCCGGACCTGAACAGGTCATCCTCCTCCACACATAACAACCGAACCTCACAAAGCATTCTCCACCTTATACACTACTTAAATCTACAAGATCCCTGGAGGGTTCAACACACGACAGAGAAGGACTACACTTATTTTTCATCTGTTCAACACACCTCATCACGCATAGACTACTTTTTAGCTGCAAATATCTCATCGTATAAAATCCTCCCACGTCGAGGAGATCTTAATGTCAGACCATGAGCCCATTTGACTACAACTCTGGCTAGATTACCCAGAAGAAAGGCGCAGAAATTGGAGGTTCCCCTCATACTTGGCACAATCCGTAGATTTCCATTCATACCTCAGAGTGAATTGGGGAAATTTTATAGATGATCATTCAGGCTTCCCTGTACCTACCTCCCTGCTGTGGCGTACCTTTAAGGCGGTGATAAGAAGCCACGTTATAGCCTACGTTGCACTCCAACACAAACAACAACAGACATATACCATGTTACATAGCGACCTATTGAAAGGTCATAGGGGATTCTTAGAATTCCCAGATGAGGACCACCGACAAGTTTATCTTGAAGCTAAATGACTTCTAGATGCACATACACTAGCGCCAGCCAAATGGCAATCTGAACTTACTAGAAACCACTTCTTCCGATGGGGAGGGAAGTCGGTTAGACTATTGGCACGCCTGGCCAAACCTCACATAGCCAAGAAGTTTATACTAAGAGGCTGACATCCCTCTACGGGCTAATTACTAACAAAGAATAAAGATATCTTAGAAGCTTTCACCTTCTTCTACACTAATTTATATAAAGAGCATCCATACGACTCCCTAGCACCATGGAACCTCTTTCACGCAGCCAACCCCTCAAACTGACAACGGAACAACAAGAGCAACTCGCAACTCCTATTAGCCCTGAGGAAATTGAGACGGCTATTGATTCCTTGAAGGGTAACAAGTCCCCTGGCCCTGATGGGCTACTGGGAGAATACTATAAACTCCTCAAAACCAAGCTTACCCCAATTTTAACAATGCTCCTAAACGACATCTATGGAGATAACATCGCGGTGGAGGGCTTCCAGGAGGCACGAACGATAATACTACCTAAACTAGGCAAGGACTTGGAGGAAAATGGTTCATACCACCCCATTTCCTTATTAAATACGGATTATAAGATCTTGCCATCTATCCTTGCCGGGAGACTCCAAAGCCAATTGGGTTTCGTCAGGGGCTGCCACTCTACAAAAGGCATCAGAACCGCTGTAGCAGCATCAGTGGCGGCACTAAGGCTATGTTCACACGGCAATTATTAGGACGTATCTCGCCCTGTATTTCATGATGTACTGCGCTTAATACGGAGCGAGATACGTCCCAATACTTACGGTAATCCACAGTTCTCATAGAGAACTATGGATTACTTCTCCTCTCCCCGCTTGCACAATAAGATGAGCGTGGAGAGAAGTGACATGTCAATTATTTACGGCGTATAAACAGGGGCGAAATACGCCCCACAATTATTGCTGTGTTAGCCCTGCCTAATAAACATCCAACGACCATGCTTCTCAGCTTAGATGCTGAAAAAGCATTTGATTCGGTCTCCTGGAGGTTCCTCAACACCTCTCTCCGCGTCAGGAATTTCTGCGATATTTTCCTAAACTTTCTGCAACATCTACACAACCACATTCTTGACAATCAATGGTATCAACTCACCCCCCATACCCTTATCCAGAGGCACCAGACAAGGATGCCCCCTCTCGCCCATATTATTTGATTTAGCCTTGGATCCCTTTTTAAGATATCTCCAATCTTAGGATGGATATCGGGGTATATCTATAGGCAGTGAGGAAATCAAACGCTCTGCCTTTGCTGATGACCTCTTGCTCTTCATCTCTAGACCACAAACGTGCCTGTAGAAACTACTTGGGGAAATAGAAGCCAAGGGGGTGCTATCGGGATTCAAGAAAAATCTGAATAAGTCAGAAGCCTTATTACTGACAGACCCACAGCGACTTCCATGGACTAATTATTTTCCGCTGCGATGGCAAATCCACTCCTTACTTTATTTTGGTGTACAAATAACTAGAAATCCATCTAAACTATATTCAACAAACCTTAATATCTTTATGACCTTTCTTAATAACAAACTGACTGCATGGTCGGGATTCACACTCTCCTTTATTGGCAGGGCGAACCTCCTAAAACTAATCATTTTTCCCAAATTATTATACCTAGTCCGACTCTGCCTATATCCATCTGCCCACGAGATGAAAAGCTCATTAATAAGCTATTCAAAACATTCATTTGGCAGGACAAGAGAGGTAGAGTGCCCCTAAATATACTATAACAGTGCAGATCCAATGGAGGTAATAACTTCCCAGATATTAAATTATACAACATTTTGGCAAACCTCTGTACAGTACATATCCAGTACCTCTTACTGGGAATATCCCAAAAACCCCGCTAAACGATTTTTTTGCCCCGGGTTATACTTCTAACAAACTTCTTAAAAACCTGTCTTTTACTACTTCTGCCTAATATGAAAGACAAACCACTGCTAATAACCCCCTGGAAAACATGGCGGTTGGCACGCAGGAGACCCTCTCTATCAGAGGAGAACTCTCTCAGCCTTACTTTTGTACACAACCTTGCTTTCCAATTGGGTAGAACCCATCTAATTTTAAAAAGGGGATCTAAAGGGGCTTAAGAACATGGGTGCCTAGAAATTCACAGGAAAAAACCCTTCAATCAGCCCCTCCCTTTAAAATACAACTTTCTATCAGCACACCCTTTCCATTTTTTGCAAATCCAAATCCCCTTCAAAGTTAAAAACAAGGTTTATGGAAAAGAGCCGAGGACTCACCCGACCAATTTTTTGGTTCCTCCCCCTCAAGAGAATTTTTCCCCCTTTTTTTTTTCACCGTCAAGTTTTCGCGACTGGAAAACCTAGATTGGAATGATTCTATACTAAAAAAAATTAATAAATATCTCAAACCCCCGGGGACGCGTTTCCAGCTTCTACACCTTCCTTAGTTCACCACTTAATTATGAGAATAGAGTGCAGGGTGTGGGCCTATGGAGGGAAAATTGCCACATGTAACTGTGGAGGACATGCTCGAAGCCACCTTAAGAGCATCCAAGTACATATCCAGTACCTCTTACTGGGAGATGTCCCTAAAAATCTTACATAGAGGTTACTTGTCACCCAGCTGGAACTATCTCATGGAGGGGTGCCCTTGACCTTCCTGCTCCAGGTGTGGGGAGAGCGCAGCAAATTTGTATCATTGTTTCTGAACATGCCTGACGAGCCAGATATTCTAGAATCATATACATCAAATCGTTATAACCCACTCCAAGATCAACATCTCCCTAACTCCCCAGTGGGCTATTTTCAGCATTTTACAGGATTCTGAGCTGTGAACCTCTCAACACACCAAAAGATTAATCTTTTATATTTTAGCAGCAGCATGGAAAACCATCCTCAAAACCTGGATAGGCCCATCAATCTCAACATTACGCATTTGACATACCTACCTAGAATGGACTGGGTACAAAAATGGTTCTCTTACCTGGCAACCTATCATAGACATCCTTTCAGACCACGTAAGGTCAAAGATCAGATCATGCTTTCGCTCCACATTATGGTATCTTGAACAGTCAGTTGAAGGTGCACTATAGACAGCGTGCAGACTAGGTTTGCCTGCTCCATAAGCGAGAATCAAGCCACTCTGGAGTGTCTGGTGGTGCTGCGTATGTTTTGCCAAGTTTTATCAATACAATTCGGAATACAGCTTTAGAGAAGGCCAATAATGAGATAACACAGCTTTATTTTCACACTCCTCCAAGAATAAATCAAGTATGCGAAAATGATAACATAAAATGATTACAGAAAATAAGGCGCTATTATGTACGGTTTGTAAGAGAAAAATAAGTATTTACAAAAGTTATAAGCACTTATAATACTTCACCTGGCGAGTATTGCTTCATCGAATCCGCTAACTTCAGCCATGAGAAACCGTAAAAACAAATGGCGACGAATTTGAGAAACTCTCAGAGAGCAAGCATCACTGTGTATGGACGTCGCCATACCAGGAAGGAACAGTTTCTGGTTTTCATGGCTGATGTAAGGGATATATATATGTCACTTCAACAAAATGGCAGACACGACCTAATGCTGTGTCAGCTTAAAAAAAGAAGATGCAAAGGTGTTATTTGTGTATCTCGCCCTCCACTATGGAGTGGCCAGCCCCAAGGTTGGAAGTAAGCTAGACAAAGACACCTCTCAGACTGATGAGCACCAGCCAGATAAACATACAATGGATGAAGATAAGCCTGCAATTCACAGCTTTGACTGTGTGTGTAAATAGACTTGTTTGAATACACAAGGACATGTAAAAGAATAAACATTAGGTCAGAATAAGTCAGACTGTGTGTGTAAATAGGCTTGTACCTTTGGACTCAAACAAGCAGACATTGAGTCAATTAAAAACAGGCAAAGGTGCAAACTTTGCACAATCAGAGCTGATTATATAAATTTGATATAAGATAAAAATATTTTACTATGATTTGGCTCAATAGTAATTTATTTTGACTAGCATTACATGCGTGTCCTCTGTCTTTGTCTACCTCACTTCCCCCTCCACCCCCCTTTTTTTTTCTTCTTTTCTTTCTTTGATGTCTCTCTCTCACTTTCAGGTCCTCACTAAACGATCTTCGGATCTCTAAGTAAGCACTAAGCTGTCCCACTTGTGCATATCATGTGAGACCACAGCTATTTGCACATCTCGACAGCACTCAATGGACTCTGGAAGAGACCCCACTTATAGCACATCCGTTGATCACACGCCTTATGTACATTGCCATGGAATGCCCCAGGTGGACAGCTGACTATGAGATACTTCATATTATGGCATAGGTCCTCACCATACCCACTTCCCTCTTCCCGCTTTCCTACCGTCATCCTTTCTCCCCCCTTATACTTCCCTGTTGGGATTGTTTGTTTAAAATTTGAAATGCAAATAAAAACAATGAAAAAAAAAAAAGAAAGTTAAACTTGATCCCTCAGCTTTGTATAAAGGCTGTGTCTGTATAATAAAGGCTCTCTGAGCCCGTCTATGCTCATCTCCCAGCTCTATGTGAAGGATTACTGAGTTCTAGCTGCTAGATTCAAACTCCCACCCATATAACACAGCCTTATACACTCTGCTCCCCCCACATAACACAGCTTATACACTCTGATCCTCCTCTACCTGCTGCCTGATAACAGAGGGGGGAGCAGTTGCATTTGCACATTTGTGTCATCATTTCAGGCTGTATGTATAACTGCTCACCAATACGGGTTTGGTTTAAAAATGTTCAGTCAGGGTTGGGGTTTAAAAAAAAAAAGATTTGGGGGGGGAGATGACGCTTGGGGCCATGAAAAACTGACCATTGCAGGGGTCTGCAGAGTTGTGCACCCTTCTTTTCCACTGCTCCCGAATGAGATGCCCCCAATTTTTTCAGTGAGGGAAGATAGCATTGGAAGAACCCCCGGGATTTGACCTTGAAAGAGAAGAGAAACAGCTCAAGTCTGCAAAGGTTGTGTGAGAAACCCTTTAATAGCCATTTTTTTTTTCAACTCTTTTGTTGACAAAATTGCTGGGGTGTAATAATGGTTTTATTCCACACGTGGTGAAAAGTCTCTCCGCAAACTTTTTCCTTTTTGCCCTTTCCCTTTTCTTTAAATCCCTTCTCCCCCCTGACATTTTCACTCCTCCTCTTCTTTTTTTTCCCTTTCCCCCTTCTTTCTTTTTCTCCCTTTTTTCTTTACTTTTTCCCTTCTGGGAAACTTATTTTGTGTTTTTTAAAAGGGGTTTTTTTTCCTACACGATTAGCTTTTAACAATGGGAAGTAATTAAAGTTTTTTTTTTCAAAATACGGGTTTTTGATTTTCTTTACTCGGAGATAAGAAAGTTTTATCTGCTCTAGTGCAAAAAAGTTCGCAGGTTATCTCCCATAACTCTGTACCATTAGGCAAAAGGGCACAACCCCTTAGGGGGAAACAAGGTTTTATAAAATTAATTTTAATAAATCGTGTAAAAATAATATTTAAAAACCCCCTCTAAAAAAAACAACAAGAACTGTCTGAAATGGGGCTACCACAGGACAAGAAAGGGGACATCATTTTTTCCCCTATAAAACCCTAGAAAGATAAGAATATGGGCCCCTTTGCCTAGCCCCCAAAACAGGAAAATCCCCCCTAAGGGCGTCCTGGCAGGGCCTGCCCCTGCAAACACTGACCTGTCAAAAAACCTAAGGCCCCTTCCCCCAAATTTTTGTTCCCCAAAACCCATCGGGGATATAGAGATGATTGAGCCAACAGGAGAAAGAGGCTGGATGAAACAATATACTAAGCCCAAAAGTCAAAAGAAAAAAAAATTTAGCCTCGCATCTGGATTGTATCTACAGTTACCCAGATTATTTAATGAGCTTCCCAAAAGAGGCAAGGGGTAAGAGGGGGGTTCAGGCATTGATTAAAAAAAAAAAGTCCAAATTAAAGGAAGAGGAACAGAGTTTCCCAACCCAACCCCTTTCGAAACTTACCAATTGGGAACATAATTTCAACTTACCATTCTGAAGGTGTCAGAAGGGGTGCGATCAACCCGTGGGGTGTTCCGCCTGGGGGAAGGGAGACGGGAGAGCGGGTTTTTGAAACCCTTTAAGAGGGCGCGCTGTTGGCGCCTAATTTTGACGTAAACGACAGCGGTTGGGGAAGCGGTGCCAGGAAAGAATGGGGTCCAGGGGCCAAGGGCGGCGCATCCCCGGGGGGGAAAAATTTCTTGAGTTTGTGTGGGCCTAGGGCCCCAGAGTGAGTTTGATGAAAAACATCAGTTGTCCATAAAATAGGGGGTTTATTTCGGAAAGGAAAAAGGGTGTAATGGTTTAAAAATGAGAAAAGACTTTTAAGGAAAAAAAGGGCCCAAAAGTTAAAATTTAAAAAAAAATGTATTAAATTTGTTTATAAGGAATATTAGAGATCCCCAAAAAAACGGGTAAAAAAAGAATCAATATTTATCTAGGGAAATTTTAATTGTTTAATTTTTCTTTTTTGGGCAACCCAAAAAATTTGAGAAATTTGGGGGAAAATGTGAGTTTCATACCCAGAGGGATCTTTTGTTTTTTCTTGTTGATTTTTTGGGGGGCTGTTTTTTTTGTTTGTTTAAAATTCACGCCTCTTTTCTCCCTTTTGGGGCTCAATCCTATATAAACCCCCCCTGATGCTTTTTTTGGAGAATAAACATTTTTGAGGAAGGGCCCTTTTGCCAGGCCCCCCTTATTGGGGCGATTTTCCTGTTTTGGTCTAGGCTAGGGCTCTACAGTTCTTGCTTACTAGGGTCTTTATAGGGATAAAGAAGTGTTATGTCCCTTTCTTGTCCATGTGGTGAGCCTCCATCTTTCAAGACTAGTTCTTGTTGTTGTTATTTTTAGAGGGCGTTACAAATATTATTTTTACACGTATTTATTAAAAGTTAAGTTTTATAAGCTTTGTTTCCTCTATAGGGTTTCTGCGTATTATTGGCTTTGAGGTTACGTATAGGATTCACATTTCTTGTGATTATTCTAGCTTAGTGCAGAAGGCAGAGAGTGATGTCACCATGAGAGTTTACTTCTGAGAAAACTAATTATCTCTAACAAGATTAGCTTTTGTTTACATATAAGCAATAGTTTTCACTCCTTATAGGGAGTGTAGCTTTGTTTACTTAAGATAAGCTCTATACTTGTCAGTATAGTAGATCAGCTAATTATAGAGAAGATAAATATGCTAATCACTGCTATAAAACCCCCCACAGCCTGTCAAGACCTGAAAGAAAAACTGGCTGTGACTGTGAAACTGCATGGTGGAAAAAAACCTTTAATGTTTTAATATACAGTTCCCCATCGCTCAGTACCTGCTCTCTTGTCCATAAACTGTCTGAGGAGATTTCAGTGATGTCTTCACCCTCTCCTATGGTACGCAGGTGCCACCAAATACAGGGGTGTTTTTTTGTTGGCTGGGGCTCTCAGCACGCAGTGTTTTCTGTGTATACACCCTGGACCTTGTGCACCCAAGCCCTCAGAATGGTCTTTCCTGCAATGCTGACACAACTCCTCACCTTGTGCACCGCCTGCTGCAGGGATTAATAATGCCTTCGGTGGCAATGAATCATATTCTGGTTGTTTAATATGTTCCCTTTCATTGTTTTTTAGTGCTAGTAGAGTGCTGCTGATATTGGATTATGTTTGTATTTTATTTCACACCAGTGTGCACCTATGCAGGGCCGTATTTATAACTAGGCACTCGTGGTCCAGTGCCTAGGCCGACAGCCTGCAGGGGGTGTCACCAGTGGCTGGTAATACTAAACGCAGGTGTTTTTAGTTTTTTTAGTCCTCTGCCCTGCTGCTCCCATAACTGTATGTTAAGAGGTCTTTTCTGTGGGGTGATGGGAGTGAAGACAAGGCTGCTTTGTGTTATAACTTGCTGCGGCTGCTCCACAGTCCTGGTGTTCAGGAGCTTGCAGCAGCCGAGCTCCCTGTCGGGTCAGGGAACAGTGAGAGGGGGTGCACAGACACCATGGCAGGAGATAAGTATAGGGCAAATCAGAAGCAGGCAGCTCCTCACTGTCAGTGCTGTGCCCCCTCCTCTGCCTCCTGTAGGGCTGGGGATGTTGTCAGCCCTATCTAGGAGCAGCTTTTTTGTGTCCTGACGCTCCCTGAAGTGTACAGATGAGTGTTCAGTGTGTGTGTCAGTGAATATATGTGAGTATGAGTGTGTGCCTGCACTGTTTTTGATGCACCTTTTGATGTGTAAAAGGCATCAAAAAGGCACCTGCACTGTCCCATTGTTTTCAGTAGAACTACTTGCCACAGTTCATATTGTGACCTGTAGCACAGATTCCCACTGAAAACAATGGGACAGTGTGTCACATATACTTAGACACAGATTTCAAATCAGTGTTGTGTAAAAGTGAAAAAAAAAGTAAATTTTTACATGTTTTTCTTGCGTATTAAGCAGGAAAAACACGCGCATCGTAAATTGCATTAAGGGTATGTTTCCACGGCGTGTTGGATCCGTTTGGCTTAAAAAAACGCATTCAAAAACGCTGGCTACAGCAGAAATGCACCCTATAGGTTTAAGTAGGGGAGGCCTGCTGCGTCAAACGGATCACGAATTGACGTGTCAATTCTTTGAATGGATCCGTTCAAATCACCTACTTTTGCCATTTTACAAATATAGTAATAAAAAGTTACACATAATTGGTATCGCTGCATCCATGAAAGTCCAGTCTATTAAAATATAACATCATTTATCCCGTATGCTGAACAGTGTGGAAGAAAAAAATTCCAGTTGCCAAAATTGCATTTTTTTGTTTTGTTTTTTTGGGTTATTTCACATCCACTTAAAACTGCAATAAAGGGGATCAAATAAGTTGCATCTAAAATGGTTCAGTAGAAACAACACTTAAGCCCCTTTTTTTTACGGTACATAACATCCTGCAGAACACAAATAACACATTATTTATACCAAAGACTGAACACCATAATAATGAAACCCCTGCAAACATGGTGCAAGTACTTTTTATTTTCACATTTCACACAGAATTTTTTTTCAGTTTTCCAGTGTATTTTATGGTACAGTGAATGACCCCCCTAGAAAGTGCATCTTGTCCTGCAACATTAAAGCCGTCCTATGTCTATGTAGGTGGGAAAAAAAGAAAGTTATGGATTTTTGAAGAAGAGGGAAACACTAATGTGGCAAAATAAATAGGCTGCAGCAGGAAGGAGTTAACCCCTTCCCGACATAGGGCGTATGGATACGCCCTAGCGGGAAGTCACTAAGGGACGAAATCCATAACGCCCGGGGCCGATCGCGCGGGCTTGCGGGCGAGCCACGCGTGATCGCAACATGGACCAGCGGTAAATTACCGCTGGCCGCATGCCGTATCACCCCCGCCGGGAGGGGGGCTCCGGCCGCGAGTGATTACCGTTTTTATTACCGCAGCCTGTCATGGCTGCGATAATAAAGCCGCAGGCAGGAGGATGAGCTCCTCCTGCCTGCTCCCGGGGGGCTCCCCGCACTATAGTGGGGGCACCGATCTCCTCTCTGATGCCTCGGGAAGTGAACGGCATTTCCCCGGGGTCAATCTGTGACGTCACCATGCCCGCAATGCATTGTGGGCAGGTGACAGGCGTGTCATGGTGACCAGTACACATACTGATACTGTGCATGGTCTGCATTCTAACAGCAATCTGATGATTGCGTTAGAAGATAAAGTGAAAAAAGTGAAAAAAAGTAAAAATAAATGTCAAAAGTGAAAAAAAATAAAACACAAACACAAAAAAAATAAAAAAAACACGTACACCGCCCTTTTCCCCTTTACAAACCCCCAATCGCCCCAAAAAGATCAAAAAAAAATAAAGAAACCCATTTTTGGGTTTATCGCCGCGTGCGTAACGACCCACCCGATAAATCTGTCTGTTAATTAACCCGTACGGTGAACGCCGTAAAAACAAAAACAAAAAACTGTCACAAAATTTGGGCGATTTTTGTACACCCTGCAGCACATAAAATGGAACAAAAAGCAATCAAAAACTCATATAGACCCCAAAGTTTTCCCAAATTAAAACTTCAGTTCATCACGCAAAAAAAAGTCCATACACGTCTCTGTAAAACGGAAAAAATAAGAAAGTTATGGCTCCAGAAGACAGCGATGCATAAATATTATTTAACACAATAAAAAAAACTTCTTTTTTTTTTTTTTTTAAAGTGCTTCAGAATTTAAAAAACTGTATATATAGGGTATCGCCGTAATCGTATCGACCCAGAGAGTAAAGCTAACTGGTCATGGATACTGCACGGTGAGCGCTGTTAAAAATAAAAAACACTACTAGGATTGCAGTATTTTCTTCACCCTGCTTCCAAAATAACGGATTTAAAACTGATCAAAAACTTTTGTCCCCCCAAAAATTCTACCAAAAAAATGTCAACTCTTTCCCGCAAAAAAAACAAGCCCCTACACAGCTCCGTCTCAAAGAAAAATAAAAAGTTATGGTCTAGACTATGGCGATGCAAAAATGTGTTTTCCTTTTTGAATAAAAGTGTTTTTTATTGTGTTAAAAGCAGTAAAACATAAAAAAATATACAATTGGTATCGCTGTAATCGTATCGACCTGCTGAGTAATACTAGTTGTCAGTTTTACTGAAACGGTGTCCGCTGTTGAAAAATAAAAATAATAAAAAAACTACCAGGAATGCTGTATTTGTTCAAAGCCTCAAAGACCTTAAAAAAAAAGTGATCAAATGGCCCATTGCCCCCATAATGGTAACTAAAAAAAACTTTCAATCATCCCACAAAAACAAGCCCCAGAATCAGCTCCGTATACGGGAAAACTGAAAACGTTATGGCTATCAGAACAGAACAAACATAAAACGCAATTTTTTTATGGGACCTATTTCTATTGTTTTTAAAAGTAATAAACCATAAAAAAAACTATATAAAATCTATTTTTCTTTTGCAATTGTACCGACCCCCATAGTAAAGAAATCCTGTTATTTAAAACTGCACGGCGAACGCTGTAAAATTGAAGCCCAAAAAACAATGGCGGAATTGCGGTTTTCCCCTCTTTTCATACCCAATGCAAAAAACAAACAACTTTGTAACACCTGTGCACCAAATGTACAATTAACACCCCTAGATGAGTTTATGAGGCGTGTTGATCCAAAATGGGTTGACTTATGGAAAGGTTTTTTACCTGTTCTGGTACTTTGGGGGCTTTGTAAATGCGACATGGCCCCACCAAAATTTTTTGCATTCCAAAAGCCAAATAGCGTCCCTCCCTTTTTACCCCCTGCCATGCGCCCAAACAGCAGATTACAAACCCACATGTAAGGTTTTTGCCGAACTTGGAAGAATTTGTTTTAAAAAAGGTTTTGGGTGCTTTCTTACCAGGATTCCTTGTAAAAATTAAATATTTTTTAGCTAAAATTGCAAGATTGGGAAAATTTTTTTTTTTACATTTTCACAGCCTAAAGCTTAAATTTTTGTGACACAACCCGTGGGGTCGATATGCTCATACACCCCTGGATATATTCCTTAAAGGGGGATAGTTTCCAATATGGGGTATTTTTAGGGGAGTTTATTAAGTTTTGGAAAACCTTAGGGGTGTCCGCAAACCTGAAATGGCCCCTAAATAAAATGGTAATGAAAATGAGACTCCAGAGTCCATAGGTGTCCTCCTATTCTGGGCTTGTGGTTGAGCCAAATAAAGCACTAGGCCATCATGGGATATCTTTTGAAAACGGCAGAATCTGGGGAATCAATATTAAGTTGTATTTTCCCTGATCACATTTTACCGTATTCTGTGAACAATGTATAAAAATTGAAATCTGAAAAAAGTGGAAATTTTGAAATTTCACTTCCAATTGCTTTAAATTTCCTGGGGAAACACCTAATGGTTAATAAACTTCCTAAATGGGTTTTGAATACTTTAAGGGGTGTTTGTTTCTTAGATGAGGCTTTTTTGGGGGTAACATACAGGCCAATCAAATCACGTTTAGAACTGGACTGATTCTCTAAAAAATGTAATTGCAAATTTTGTTGAAAATTTGAAAAATTAAAACTAAATTTCTAAGCCCCAATTGTCGTAAAAAAAAAAAACACATTTAAAAAAATGATGCCAAACTACAGCAGACATAGGATAGATGCTAGTTATAAACTATTTTGAGTGGAATAACTATCTGTCTTACATGCAGAAATTTTTGAAGTTTAAAATTGGTAAAATTTTTCAAATTTTTTCACGATTTTTTTTATATTTTTCATAAAAAAACAAGCATTTTTTGGACCAAAATTTCTTACTATCTTAAAGCACAATGTGTCACGAGAAAACAATCTCTGAATCACATGGAAAGGTTAAAGTGTCAAAAAGTTATTCTCACATAAAGTGACACATGACAGATTTCAAAAATAGGCCAAAACTGGCTCCGGCGGTAAGGGGTTAAAATCCACCTGAAGAAAGAAGTGGGATATGCATCAGAAATCCCCAAGGCTATGTTGACACGGCTTAATTGCGGGACGTATTTCGCCTCACAATTACGCCGTGTATATGGGGGCGGCGGGGCCAGGGGGGCCGGCAGCCCGCTGGCCCCATAGACATTCATTATTCTTGCCGCGTATAGGCTGTGAATAATTGACATGTCACTTCTCTCCCCACTTGGCGTATTGTCCGAGCGGGGAGAGGAGACGTAATCCATAGTTCTCTATGAGAACTGTGGATTACCGTAATGACTGGGACGTATTTCAGCCCGTAATTCACACAGTACGGCACGTAATATGGGCTGAAATACGTCCCAGAATAAGCCGTGTGAACATAGCCTAAGGGTATGTTCACACGGCGGACCCAAACACGCATCTAACCATGAGCAGTGTGATTTTTCACTGCTCGCAATGTAAAACACAAATCGATGTTCACATGAGTGATCGCCGATGCGTGTTTACATAGCATCTTTCGAATCCGTTCCAAGAACTGACATGTCAATTCTTGGTCTGAAGGACGCAGCAGGAGCCCTATAATAAACTATAGGGTGTGCGTTTGATATGTGTTGGATCCAATCGACGCTACATTTTTGGATGCAATTTTCGGATCCAACACTGATCCAAAATCATATCCAAAAACGCTGTGTGAACATACCCTAAGGGTCACTCAGGTTTCTGCTGCAAATTACACAGTGTATGTTTGCGGAGGTAAAATCTGCTTTGTGGATCCAGCCTATCCATTTTTTTTGTCTCTGTGCAGGATTGTAATTGTTTTGAGAATGTATTAAGATTTATTAACATTAAACTGAACCAAACCTTTAACCCCTACCTGACATTTCATGTATATTTACGTCATAATGTCGGCGAGAGAAAGGAGAAGGTACATTTGCTTTAAGGTATGTTCACACGGCTTATTTTGCCGCGTATTGTGGCGCATATTTCGCCGCGTATTTCGCTTTACACGTGGCGAAATGCGCGCCACAATTATGGTAATTCATAGCTGTCATAGAGAGCTATGGATTATGCGTCGTCTCCCTGTGCGTACAATACGATCGCTGACAATGCATGTCAATGGGGCTGACCGGGTGCCGGCACCCCAGTGCTTTGAAATTTCGCGCTGATGAGCGCATGGTTCCAAAACACACAGAGTATTGCGGTGTGTACTATATGTATTCTCACACTTGTTTTGGGGCCTATTTCTCGGCGACATAGGCCCCAAAATAAGCTTCAAACAATGTACAAAGACACCTCTAATTGATTCCAATGTGTATTTGCAGCGCATATTTTGGGACAGTTTTACTCACATAAATTCAAGTGCCTTGCCAATTCTTGAGGCAATTCCACAAGTAAAATCCCCATAGAAAACAATGGTAGAGCGTATTTTTGACGCATAAATACCTCAAAAACCTCTCCACACATCAAATTACTCTTCAAATCTGTAGTACAGTAGTGTACAGTATAAAAAACATATATATTATATTTATATATATATATAATATATATATATATATATATATAAATAAAAGTTCAAAAAATAAAGTTAAACATAATTGGCAATGCCATGTCTATAAAAATCTATTAAAATATAACATTATTTATCCCATAAAAAGATTCCCAATGTCTCAGGTCTGTAGATGGAGAAACAAAAAGCTATATGCTCAGAAAAAGCAAATTTAAAAATAAGTAAAACATAACAAAAACGTTAATCATTTGGTATTCAAGATATCGTAATTTTTACCAGACAGGGAACTCTGAAAACAGCAAATCCCACCCCCCAAGCCCCAATTGCTTTTTTTTTTTTTTCACATCCTGCCTCACAAATAATTTTTTCGAGGTTACCAAGTGCGTTATGTAGTGAATGAAAATGATTCACTTAAGAATAAAGTATTGTACTGCAAAAAAAATAAAGCATTCATATGGTTATAAAGATGAATTTTTTTTTTAAAAAGTTCTGCGGTGGGAAGGAAATGTCGCCGCAATAATTTTTGGTAAAATTTTTTATTTGTTTCATCCCAACTTACAAGAGCTATAACGGTTTTATTTCTCCATTGACTTATCTGTATGAGGAGTTGCTTTTTTGCAGCACGAATTCATTTTTTTGTGCCTTTCCAATACATTTTATGGCACCATTATATAGATAAAAATGCATTTGCACCATCGTGTTTGGGTTTTGTTTTTATGGCGTTTAATATGTAGTATGAGTGATATCTTTATTCTGCGGGTCAGTACGATTCCAGGGATACTTATTTTATGTGGTTTATGTTCTGTTTTACTAATTGTAAGAAATAAAAAGTGCACTGCATCGCCATTTTATGCAACCGATACATTTTTTTCTTATTTTTCTAGTTAGGGACCAGGGATATGAGGGATATTCTATTTTTTTGTGGCCGAAGTATAGTTTTTATTGGTACCTTTATTTTTTCGTATAATATGTGTATTTTTAATATAAAACTTGGCTTTGCTCGAAAAAATATAAACCATGACTTAAAAATGAAAAGGAAAGGGCAGGTTCATACGACAAATTTCAGTTTTAAAAAATTGTCGCCCAAAACAGCTTTTTTCCCCTCACAATTCCTGATTGAAGTGTGGAATTCCGCGGGGGAAAATGGCTGGTTATCCAAGGAGGTTTTCTCCTCCTATGTTTGGGAAATGGTCGGCGTTTTTTAAAACCCCTACAGAACTGACCATCATTTCTTTTTTGTGCTTACAGCTTGTGGCGAAAATTTGTAGAAAAATCAGGTCGCTGAAATGTGGGCTGTTTTTTAATAGCAATAAATGGGGTCTTTTACTGAATATTTCAGTTTTTGTTGGCAGGGGTTTACATGCCTCTCCCCAAAAAAGCAGCAAAACCTGCTGTTAAAGGGTGTTTTTAATTTGGGGGGGCACTTCAGGCTGAGGCGCAGGAGTGTAAAATAGGCCCGCACCTAGGCTAATTTTTTTCCAAAAAATTTCAGAGAGAAATCCGGACTTTCACGTTTCGTGGTGGGCCACGCCCCCTGCCTTTGAGAGCGGCCCGTCCAATGGGAAGGTCACATGCCACCCCCGGTTCTATCCCTCCGCCCCGCCCCTTCACCCCCAAAGGCATTTGCTTTTAGGTAGTTCACACGGCTTATTTTCCCACATTTTGCGGCGCTCATTTCCCCGGGTTTAAGAGAGAATGGATTACGCACCCTTATCGTACACCGGGGGAAAAATTGACATGTCAATTTTTGGGGCCTTTTAAGCGCTGTTGACAATACTTTTTTTTGGGGGGCCTGGCCGGTGCCCTTTGTTTCGGAATTACACGCGGGTTTCCCAAAAAGGGAAAAGGCATATTGCGGGCGAAATAATCCGCCGCAAAAAAAGGGTTGAACATCCCCTTAGGGTATGTTCACACAACGAAAATTCTCACAAAAACAAAAAATTCTTAAAACCAATGTACAAAGACCCCTTCTTTGGGTTTTTCAATTTTAAAATTTTTGTCATCAGTCATGTGATGCGAAAATTGCGCCCCAATTTTTTGGGACGTTTTACTCACAAAAAACCCAAGGGGCCTTGAAAACCCTTGAGGCAATTCCACAAGTAAAAATCCCAATAGAAAACAAGGGTTTTAAAAGCGTTTTTTTGGGACCAAAAAAACCTAAAAAACCCCTTTTCCCACACTTTTCAAAATACTCTTCAAAAATATCCCTTTAACAGACCTTTAAATTAACCCAGATTTTGAATAGTGAGTTTACCCTTCAAAATACATAACTTAAAAACCTACTTGACATGCCCACGGCATATGTTTTAAATTTAAAAAAAATCCGCCCCCCGATAGTGGGGTGTACTTACTACTCCTATTAAACCAATATTAAAATGCTTTTCTGCAATCCCCATTGTATTGCAAAAGTGCACAGTCGGTGTCCCAACCCTAGGGGTTAAAGTACCCAAGGGGGATTAGAAAAGAAAATAAAAAAATTTATATAAAAAAAAATAAAAGTTAAAAAAATAAATTTTAAAACAAAAATTTGGGCAATGCCATGTCTTTTAAAAATTATTAAAATTTATAACATTATTTATCCCAAAAAAAAGTTTCCCCAATTTTCCGGGTTTCTGTAGATGGGGGAAACAAAAATTTAAATTTGTTCAAAAAAAAATTTTAAAAAAATTAAGTAAAAATAAAAAAAACGCCCAATTTTTTTTGGGTTATTGCCAGAATTGTACCGCCCTTTGAAAGGATTTCAAGATAACGTCTTTTTTTACCAAAAACGGGGGGGGGGGGGAACTCATAACGAAAAACCCCCCCCCCAAACCCCAACCCCCAAAAAAAAACTTTTTTTTTTTTTTTTTCACACCCCCCCCCCAAAAATTTAATTTTTTCAAATTTTTTCCCAAAAGTGCGTTTGTAGTGCATGAAAATGATTACCTTTTTTTTTTTAGAAAAAAAGTTTGTCCTCCCAAAAAATAAAGCCTTTTTAGGGTTTTTATGGAGGTAAAATTTTTTTTTTTAAAAATTCTGCGGGGGGAAAAGGAAATGTTCCCGCAAAAAATTTTTTTGGAAAATTTTTTTTTAAATTTTTTTTTCACCCAAATTACAAGGGGCTAAAAGGGTTTTTATTTCCCTTGGGACTTAGCTGAAAGGGTTATTTTTTTGCAGCCAATTTCCTTTTTTTTGTCCCTTTCCCCCAAAAAATTTAAAAGGCCCCAAATTAAAAAAATTTCTTGGTGGGGAACCCAATAAAAAAAAATTGGCATTTGGCACCATTGTTTTGGGGTTTTGTTTTTTATGGCGTTTTAACTTTGTTGATAAAATTGGGAAAACTTTATTTCGGGTCAGTACGATTCCAGGGATCCCAAAATATTATGTGTTTTATGTTTAACTTTTTAACGAATGTAAGAAAAAAAAAAAGTGCAACGAAATCGCTTTTTTTTAGGGCACCAAAAAAATTTTTTCCCTTTTTTTTTCTGGTAAGGGATCAGGGTTTATGAGGGAAATTCTATTTTTTGGGGCCCCGAAGTGTGGTTTTTTTTTGGGTCCCCTTTAAATTTTTTACAAGTTTTTATACTTGTGTTTTTAAAATTAAAACTTGGTTTCTCAGAAAAATAAAAACCCCGACTAAAAGACAAGTGAAAGGGGGGCCAAGGTTCATACGACATTTTTTTCATACTTTAAAAAGTTCAGCCCAAAAACAGCGTTTTTTCCTCCTCCCTTTTTCCCATGGTTTTAAGTGGGGAATTGACAGGAAAAATGACGCTGGATATCCAAGGCGGATTTTTTTCCCCCTATGTTCCCAAGGGTCGGCTTTTGAAAAATGCCTCACAAAAATTTAAACCTACTTTTCATTGTTGTCGTTTTAACAGCCTGTGGAAAAAAATTTTTTGTAAAGTAAAGTGTCCCCCGGAAACTTTGAGGCTGATTTTACACACAATAAATGGGAGTCTTTTTACTGTAAAGGCCGTTTTCACAGGGCCCTTTTTCCCGACGGATTTGTGCGCCGAAATTGGGCAAAAACCGCCGTAAAAAAAAGGGGGGGGAAACGGGGGCGGGCCGGAGCGCGGCGGGGGCCCCCGCTCCCCCCCATAGCCCAAGCATTGTTTACGGGCGTAGGGCCGTAAATAATGTCCCAAGTCATTTTCCCTTCCCCCGCGGAGGTTTCCCCCGGGAGCGGGGAGGACCCGCCCGGGATTCCACGTTCCAATGAGAGCAGGGGGAATTTACGAATTGCTGGGGTGGATTGGCGCCGTAATTGGGGGGGGGGGGCACAGTACGGCCCCAATGGGGCCCGGGGGGGCAAAAATAAGCCTTTGGGGAAAAGGGGCCCCTAATATTCAGCTTTTGGCGGGCGGATTACTCCCTTTAAACCCCCCCCAAAAAATAGCAGCAAAACCTGCTTTGTAAGATTTTGGTAAAATGAGCTGTGAAAAAACGGCCCTGCACCAAGCCCCTTTCTCCTAAAAAATCGTAATGGAGAAATTCCCAACTGACACCAGCCCCAGTGGTGGGGCCCAAAACGCCCCCTGCCCCTTGGGGGCCCCGTCCAATAGGAAAGTCAAAATCCCTCAGCCCAAGGTATGCTAATCCCCCTAGCCCCCCCCTTTTCACCGGGCTGGGGCTCAAGGCCCTGCAAAAGTGAGGGGGGGAAAGGGTGCTGCTCCCCCCGGCCTTGTGAGATCAAGCATCGACTGTGATGCGTTGTGGAGGGAGCTACTGCTGCTGCTGTTTGCCTTACCCCATTTCCGAGTCCTGGAAGAAGTTAATTTTGAAAAGCAATTCTGGGGAAACCTCCCCAGTATCCCCCCCTTTCCCTTGGGACCAGCATTTAATTCCTTACTCTGTCTGCTCTGAAAATTGTTCAAATAAGTAACCTAAGGGGACTAAAACCCTACAATTTGGGCATATATAACCAAAGGGGAGCTGTATACACTATTTTGCCTCCCGGGGCAGCAAATATAACCTACGGGGGGTTTGTTTGAAACAAATAAACCTACAGGGCATATATACCTAGGGGGGGCCTTATACACTATAACCAGGGGGCATAAAAAACCTACAGGGGGCGGGTATACACTATATACTTACGGGGGAGGCATATAAAACCCCAACAGGGTCTAAAATTCACAATATACTTACAGGGAGCACAAAATAAAAAACCTACGGGGTTTCTTTTAATAAAATATATACCTGGGGGGAAAAAATTTTTAAACCCTACGGGAGCTGTTTACACTGCAGGGGGCTGTATACACTATATACTTACAGGAGGCATTTTTAAAATTTACAGGAGTTTTAATTTTACACTATATATTACGGGGAAAAGCATAAATAACCACAGGGGCCCTGTAAAACCCCTAAAAACCTACTGGGGGCATTTTTAAACCTCCCAGGGAGCTTTTTTACACTGCGGGGGGCTTTTTAACAGAAACATACCTACAGGGGGCCAAATAACCAACAGGGGACTGTATACGTATAAAAACTATAGGGGCTTTTTATAAACAAAGGGGGTTTGTATATATTATAAAAAAAAAAGAAAAAATTCCTCTGACGTATAAAGTGGGTATAGCACCAATATAGCCTTAGGCAAAAACCGCCCAAAATTTTTTGTAAATTTTTTTTGATGTTGGCCCCCTTAGCTGCAATTTTTGTATATAGTGCGTGGCCGTTTTTGTTTTTTGTCATTAATTTGAAAAGGGTGGAAAAACCAAAAAAAACACACCCAAAAACCTTTTCTGAAGAAGTGTGTTTTCGGGGCAAGGTCTTGATGCGTTTTGGGAGTAAAAATCAGCCCCAAGGTGTCCAAATAAGTCGTGTGGACTTCCCCCAAAGTGTTTAAAAAGTGTAATATAAATTCTTTTGGGTACAGTGTGAAATTGTAGAAATTTTTAATGGGGTACAGTGTGAAATTTCGGGGTTCCTGGGGTTTTAGGGGTGTGTAATCTAATCTCTGGGGTAAAAGTGTAAATTTTAATTTTCCCCTAGGGTAAAAGTTTGTGTAAACTAATCTCTGGGGTACAGGGGAGTAATGTAATGTAATCTCTGGAGTACATTGGTAATGTAATCTCGGGGTTTAAAAGTGATAATGTCATTCATTTTTTGGGGGGATTCAAAGGGTTCGTGTGTAATATACATTTTTTTGGGTAAAATTGAATTTACTATTTTTTGAGAAAATGTGCAATGTAACTTTATAAGGTGCAGGTAGTAATGACATTTTCTGTGGTGCATGTGTAATATAATTAATTTCTGGGGCTGCAGTGATAGTGATGTCACAAATCTGAGTTGTTATCATTGTATGTAAATAAAAATTCATTTATTGGGGGCTCTATATTACTAGTATGTGACATAAGGGATTCCTACGGGTACAGTGAGATTGGGTTCTCTTATTTTCCTCATTCTGTTTTGTGTATTACAAATTTAATGGAGTAGTGATAGGTGGAGGGGTTACGTGAAATTTACTAGATTGCGCACCATTTTTATTTTTATGTAGAGAGGGAAATATTGTAGGTGCGCTGGTTTAGCTTCATTGCCAAGGCTGCTTTTTAGTCCCAGTCCAGCCCTGAACTTTAGTAATTATGTAAACTGGTGCATTCTAAGTTTAAACAACAATGACGTCAAAAATAGCTGAGTGTGTAAATTTCCGATCTATACTATATATTAGAATCACCATAGGATGCTGGGCGCCTATAATAGGTAAACTTAAATATGCATCTGATGTTCACTTCTATGAATTCTCTACTTAAATATGGCTCAATTTTAACCATGCAATAGGCACGAGGACAAATACGGTCGGTTTATCATGTTTTAGTGACGTCCATCACGGCTCGCCGGGGGGACTGGCCCTTCGAAGTTAGCTGAGAAAACGCCCTCACCCCGTTACATTGCTAATGTTCATAAACCGTCCGAAAACTCGGACTGAAGAAGGAACATTCACAGGTGGGGATGCTGCATGGGTTTTCATAGAGCCAGTGTGTTAGTTTGAAGGTGGTATCAGACCGTTTGCAAAAACCGCAAACCGTGCCTGAAAAAACAAGGCCGCAATACCGGGGTTGCCGTGGGGGAAATGCCCTTTGTATCTAAAGAGCCAATCATAAACATCGGATTGCACCCAAACAGTGTTTGGGGTACGGCGCTCGCCCGGACCCTGTGTTAGAGCTCATTGTGTCCCCAGGACATACTTTCTGGGTTATAGAGTGGGTTGCTTCACTGCGGAGCAGGTGAGAAAGGGTGGGGGAGGGAATGAAGAGAAAAGGGAAAAGGAAGAAAACGGGGAGTGAAAATTGCCCGCCCACCACTCTCTTTTGAACCTATAGCTACGCCTATGCTATAAGGTTGCTCCATACTCTTACATCTCTTGACGGCAGGTACACAGAGCTGCCGTGGATGTTAGAGACCTAGATGTCTCATCCCTCATTTGAGGATGCTTCCACAAGATGCTCAATTGAGTTTAGGTATCTGGAAACATGCTTGACTTGTCCAACATTTTACCCTCATTTTCATTACAGGCTTGGTAGTGGTTGTCGTCACTTCGGAGGTGTGCTCCGTGGGCTCGCTTAATCATGTTGGAATACTGCTCTGCAGCCCAGTTTCTGGAGAGAGTGGATCATGCTCTGCTTCAGTATGTCACAGTCCATGTTGACATTCATGGTTCCCGCCGTGAACTACAGCTTTCCACAGCTGTCAGCACTCATGCATCCAGAAACCATGACAAATGTAGTCAAGACACATATGTCTTTTACTTCTCACCTGGTTGCTGCCACACATGCTTGACACCATCTGAACCGAGTAAGTTTATATTGGTGTCATCAGACCACAGGACATGGTTCCAGTAATTCATATCCATAGTCTGCTTGCTTTCAGCAAACTGTTTGCAGGCGTTCTTTTGCATCATATTTAGAAAAGACTTCCATCTGGGATGACAGCCTTGCAGACCAATTGAATGCAGTGTGCGGCGTTTGGTCTGAGCACTGACAGGCTGACTCTCCACCCTTTTTACCTCTGCAGCAATGCTGACAGCACTCATATGTCTATTTTTAAAAACACAATCTCTGAATGTGATGCTGAACACGTGCACTCAACCTCTTTGGTTGATCATGGCAAGGCCTGTTCTGAGTTAAACCCGTCTTGTTAAACTACCACAATAATCTTGGCCTTCGTGCTGTAGCTCAGTTTCAGGGTGTTGCTAATCTTCTGATAGCCTAGGCCATCTATATGTAGAGCAACAATTTTTTATTTCAGATCACTTCCAGTAACCTGTATGAGAGAAGTTGAGAGCAATAACACCAAATTTAACACACCTGATCCTCATTCACACCCGAGACCTTGGAACACAAACGAGTCAATGACACTAGGGAGGGAAAATGACAGATTTGGCACAATTTGTCAATTTTCACTTAGGGGTGTACTCATGTTTTGTTGTCAGCAGTAGTGATGATCTATCTCTAAAAAGTTTGAGTTCGAGTCGAACCTCGAACTTTGAGAAATTCCGTTTGAAGTTTGACTCGAAATCGAACCCCGTTAAAGTCAATGGGAGAAGATGTTCGGGTTAATTTTTATACAGGTGAGGAGCAGCTGTAATTACCATCCATAACAGTACACCAACACTAGGCGCATTATACGCCGGGCACGACACATTGAAATGCGCCTAAAAATTATACACTGTGCGCCTCCATAACACAGCATATCATTGGTAGTGTATGTAATGCACCTATCGAGGCGCATTGCGCATGGAGGCGCATAACATATCATTAATAGTTTATGTAATGTGCCTATCGCCTATAAGCTAGTAACGATATGTTATGCACCTCGATAGGCGCATTGCATACACTAATAATGATATGCTATGTACCACGATTTGCGTAATGCGCCTTTTTAGGCGCATTATGTTTACTGTGCAAGGTATAGCTGATGCCAGATTTTTGAGAGGGGCACTTGACACTGATTTAATGCGCCTAAAAACTATTAAAATAGCGTGTCGAACGTGATGTAGAACGCGAACATTTACTCAAATGAACAGTAAAATGTTCGGTTCGGTTGGAGTTCTAAAAAATCGTGAAGTTCGACTCAAACGGTTCGATCAACACTAGTCAGCAGTTTAAACATTGATGGCTATTTGTTGAGTCATTTTGAGGGCACATCAAATTTACACTGTTATGCAAGCTGTATACTGTCAACTTTATATTGTATTAGTGTCGTATCTTCAATGTTGTCCCATTAAAAGATTTAATGCAATGTTTACAAAAATGTGAGAGGTGCATTTCCTTTTGTGAGATACTGTATATGAGTTTAAATTATTCAAAAAGATAAAATCACATTTTATTTGGTATGCATTAAAACAGAAGAACAGTGCTCAGCAACCTCCAGTTTTCCCTGATGCGTTGCCAGCTACTAGAGCTCTTTTTATCAAGAAATTTTTTTTTATTTAAACCATACATAATAATAAATAAGGTAGAACACAAAAAGGCCCTGTAGGTCATGCAGAAGTACAGGAACTGAAAAGCATTCAAATCAGACATTCCTAGTATATCCCACAGAAAGTCACCTTAAAATATAGAAAGTCGCAAATGATTGACTCCCTATCGAAATACCCCCACACTCCCTTAGGGTATTGAAATACTGTGCTAAAGGCTCTATTACAATGTTAAAAAGCAAGGATGAGAGAGGACACCACTGCCTAGTTCCCCTCCATAATGGAAAGGATTCAGATAAAAAACCTGGGATAGCTATTCAAGCTGTTGGATTACTGTGATAAAATATATTGCCGAAAATTGTCTCCAAATCCCATTCTATCCATAACTTCTCCCATCCATTCCCAGCTGACATTATCAAAGGCCTTTTCGGCATCGAGCGTTAACAGGGCCGAAGATCAGTGTTTATGTGGGTTAACTTTAATATCATTGAGCACTTTGAGCACCTTACGGATATTGACCAACGCTGATCTGTTTCTGACAAATCCCACTTGAGGACTAGATTGGGTAACAGAAACGCTAGTCGATCCACCATTATTTTCTATATAATTTTGAGATCGCCGTTGATAAGTGAGATGGGGCGATATGAAGTTGGGACTGTGTGGTCCTTATCTGGCTTCGGGAAAACTCTTATGAAAGCCTTGTTCATATATTTTGGGATACCGTTGCCTTCTAAAAAGGAAATATAAAGGGTTGACAGCCTGGAACCATCTGGAAGCTCAGGTTTTGGCATCACTATGGGGCCTTTAGAATGTAGGAACAGTCCATTCCCAATCTGTGAGTACAGGAGAGCCCTCCATACTGTCCATCCACAAGGAGGTCACTTCCCCCCCACCACCCCCTTTCCCTGCTGCTAGTTTAGTTTTTGATTTCCCCATCTTCTTGAGGTAACTGTCCATACACCCCACTGACGTAGTATGTATATTATAATTTATATGAAAGTGAGAAGAGAGGGCCCTGCTAACCAGGGAGTTGGCAGGCTGACCGGGGTAGATTATGCAGTTAAAGTCACCTTGCGATCGTTGTAGTGATGCTTCTGAAAAGCAAGTTCTGGAGCAGTCACGGTATCAAGATTTGGTCTTCCCTTTGTTGTTTCTGAGGAAAGCTCAGTAGTATATCGCAGTGAACAGTCACTGGGAGGGCAATGCTGTGAGTATCAGACCTGCTCCTCGTCAACAGAGACGAGCTCATGTAGTGGCGAGAATGCATACAAAATGGCAGAGTCCACAGTGTCCCGTGCGCTTACCCACCAGATAAGGATGGCTGACCCCGCAAGACTTGTGCTGCTGACCCTATACTTTCAAAGGCTGGTACCCGATGTCGGGGAAGCCGTACATCCCTTGATTTCTGGCTATGCGGTGTATCTGCCAGCTGCCACTTCTCCTCACATTCCCGCCGTGCTGCAGAGCGTCGCTCACTGCCTGTCTGGCCGTGGTTCTCTGGTACGGCTGCGTTGAAGCCCCGTCACCTCTGCCTCTGTCCCATGCTACTTTGCAATGTTCACAAGTATGATCTGCCGGTTATATCTGGCTGGTTTCGGTTATGTCGCTCCGGAGCTCCTGCAAGTGCTTCATCACATGTTGGCTCCGGAACCAGAGGTCCTCGCTACTAGAGCTCTCAATCGCAATAAGGAAATCTGCAAAAACACACAGTTAAAAACAAGTTTGAGATATATATATATATATATATATTTTATATAAATATATATATATTATATATATATATATGTGTGTATATATATATATATATTATATATAATATAATATGATGTGGGGTGTGTTATATATATATAAATTATATATATATATATATATATAAACAGAGCTATACTGTAGACATATACATGCATTCAAAAACACACGGTTGTAAACATTATATATATATATACAACAAGAGGATCCAGCGTACACACCACTCAAAGGTAAGGTGAAAAAAGCGTTCCGTAGTTTATTGAAAAACGATTAAAAACAAATCATCCAGAGAAATCGCATCAAGCCGACGCGTTTCGGAGCCAATGCTCCTTATTCATGGCATAACATGCTAGTAAAATACACACAATTTAAATAGCCCGATCCTGGTCATGTGATACTGGTCATATGATCGGGCTGAATAGAAACAGGAATATTAAAACAAATCATAATTATATAAAACAAAGATTACAATACATAGGATGAATATATTAATATTGGCAAATAAGATCATGTCTTTTGTTAAGTCCGTTAGGAAGCCTGGTGTATATCTTAAAGTTCCACAAGGCTTCCCGTGCTAGCATTTTTTTCTTGAATTCAAAACGACTCGTCGTTCTGTTAACTCTTTCAATTCCTTGGAATATTAAGTATGCGGTGTCACCCATGTGAACGTCATGGAAATGTTTGAAAACCATCGAGACACCTATATTTAGTTTTTTTTTTTGGCGTCAGACATATGTCTCCGGATGCGTGTTTTGAGAGTACACGAAGTGCATCCAACATATTGTTTATGGCATGCCCGACATGTCACCTGGTAAATTACCCACCATGAATTACAGTTAATGTATGACCTCATATTAAAACTAGTGTTTTTGGAAACAGAAGAGAACTCCTTGGATACCAATACATGGTTACATGCTAGGCATTTCGAATGTCCTCATTTATACATTCCTGTAGTGGTTATCCAAGCGGGTGCGATAGGAATTTTATTGGAGCAAGAGAAAAGACTCGGAGATAGCACTGATCCTAAGGTGCGTCCCCGTCTAGATACAAACTGGATATCTTGTGTTGAGATATTGGTATCACCAATATTTTCAAGTAATGGCAGATGTCTTTTAACAATGTTGCAAATCTTATTAAACTGGGGACTGAACATGGTAGTAAAGACAATTTTTCTTTCACTATCCCTATGAACATGTTCTCTATTGTCTAAAAAGTCCGATCTCTGGACTCTGGCTATTCTACGTCTAGTCTTTTTTAGTAGCCAATCGGGATACCCGCGTTGGCTCAATCTTGTGTATGTTTCATTTTCATATATAGGGAATAGGTCAGGATCGGAACAATTTCTTTTCATTCTAGTTGCTTTTCCATAGGGGATGGCTTCTATCACATGCCGAGGATGATGTGATTTTGCATGTAGTATTGTATTGCGAGCAATAGGTTTGCGATATGGAATGATTTCAACTTTGCCCTTATGACCCATTAAGGTAACATCCAAAAAGTTTATAGTCTCTTTGTGCCAAGAAAAAGTAAAAGCGAGGTTCATATTGCTATTGATATAATCACAGAAATCAATTGCTTGTTGTTGTGTTCCCCCCCCACATCAGGAGCAGGTCATCTATATACCTGCCATACCACCTGATGTGGGGGCAAGATGACGTCAACAGGTATCTCTCCTCCCAAGAGAGATCTGTTTACACCTGTTTATTTCACCTGTTTATTTCATTCTGCTTGTTATTTACAGTACATGGAAAAGCTTTTGGTTCATATGCTAAACATGTCCATAGGCCCTCATGTATATGGCATATACATGTCCTTGTGGCATTTGCAATGTTGGTGATTGTAATGACTGAAATAATACATAAATATTGCAAAGACATGTTATTGTGGCCACCATACAAAATTTTTAATATCTTTCCTGTAAATATCCAGCAGCTGCTCAGACTTAGGGGAATTGTGATGTCATAGACTCATGTGACACAAGCCTGGACATTATGACATCAAAGGTTTTATAAGGAGCTGCTGAGCGGTATGTTCTCTGAGGGTTTTGTGTGTTGGAGTTGGAGTGTAAGTACGCTTTGTCTGGGGTCCATGATCCCCCATTATTCATTTATTTTATTTCTTATCCTCTGTCTATGTACACTCACCGGCCACTTTATTAGGTACACCATGCTAGTAACGGGTTGGACCCCCTTTTGCCTTCAGAACTGCCTCAATTCTTCGTGGCATAGATTCCACAAGGTGTTGCAACGATGCTCAATTGGTACCAAGGGGCCCAAAGAGTGCCAAGAAAATATTCCCCACACCATGACACCACCACCACCAGCCTGAACCATTGATACAAGGCAGGATGGATCCATGCTTTTCATGTTGTTGACACCAATTTCTGACCCTACCATCCGAATGTCGCAGCAGAAATCGAGACTCATCAGACCAGGCAACGTTTTTCCAATCTTCTACTGTCCAATTTCGATGAGCTTGGGCAAATTGGGAGCCTCAGTTTCCTGTTCTTAGCTGAAAGGAGTGGCACCCGTGTGTGGTCTTCCTGTGCTGTAGCCCATCTGCCTCAAAGTTCGCCGTACTGCGTTCAGAGATGCTCTTCTGCCTACCTTGGTTTGTAACGGGTGGCTATTTGAGTCACTGTTGCCTTTCTATCAGCTCGAACCAGTCTGCCCATTCTCCTTTGACCTCTGGCATCAAACAAGGCATTTCCGCCACAAGGACTGCCGCTCACTGGATGTTTTTTCTTTTTCGGACCATTCTCTGTAAACCCTAGAGATGGTTTGTGCGTGAAAATCCCAGGAGATCAGCAGTTTTGAAAATACTCAGACCAGCCCTTCTGGCACCAACAACCATGCCACGTTCAAAGGCACTCAAATCACCTTTCTTCCCCATACTGATGCTCGGTTTGAACTGCAGGAGATTGTCTTGACCATGTCTTTATGCCTAAATGCACTAAGTTGCCGCCATGTGATTGGCTGATTAGAAATTAAGTGTTAACGAGCAGTTGGACAGGTGTACCTAATAAAGTGGCCGGTGAGTGTATGTTTTCTCCATGTAATGACAGTCACTTGTGCTTCTCTGTCTTGTCTCGCTCATCCTTTACTCCAATTTACTTATTTATAGCTATTTCTTTTTTTCTCTCATTTGACACCATTGACAGTGAGATTTGATAGTGATTTAGTGATTTACTAGTGATTTTCTGAAAAGTAGAAGAGTTTTTGTCGGCTCACTGATGTAAGTCAGAAACAACCATCCAGAGTGAATGTATAAAGTCTACAAGTGCAGAATGGTGTATACAGTCTTTATTATTATCCGACACCTGTATATGTGCACCAGAGAGATAGAAAGGATAGACATATACATGTAGAGCAGGAAATTATCACATTGCTACAGTTTTTACCAGTCCTAGCAATTTTTTTCTAAATCATCCAACAATCCGGCCTCTATGGGGACTCTCTGTTGCTCTCACATTGGGGGAAACTAAGACTGTTTAGGTTTTAACCACATTGATCCTATGAGATAAGCAGCATCAGATGTATTTGGCAGCCACTTATCTCCTCTCCTTATAGAAATAATATGCAGTCTATGAATATTCATGTTTCTATGCAGTCAGGACTGTTAGTCTATGGCATCCGAGTTTTCAATACAACTAACATAACATTGCTTTCTACATTCACAGATTCCATCATCCAGTGCAGCCATGAGGATAAGATAAGAAATCTTCATCAAAAGTGTGTGAACTACAGACTCCAGGATATTTTATTACTCATTTCCTATTTGGGACAAATTTTCTATGAGAATAAATCTTGTCATTGTAGCAAGAAATTACTTATTGTTAGAGCTGTTATCAGGTGACAAGAGGATTATATGGGGACCCCTCTACTAAGAAGCCCCCACAATTCGCTTCAGTCTTGGGATGTCTATCATATTATATTGCTAAAGGGAAAATGAAGTGTAACATAATGGTAGTCCCAGAGCTAAAAAAAAAAGGGGGTCCCTATATGTGAATGTCTACTTGTAAACTAAGGGCGACATGTATGAATTCGAATGTGTATTTTTTTTTAACTTGGCGCCGACACCCCAGTTCTAAATAGATAGATAGATAGAGAAGAGTGTAGAATACGACAGTATGAAGTTTTTTGGCGCATTACATAGAGCTTAATGCGCCAAACTTCTCTCAAAGTTCATTACATACTATGCCCATACAAAGTTTGCCGCATTAAGCTCTATGTAATGCGCCAAACATGTGTAAAGGCTATAGATAGGCTGGAAATAAAAGAAAAGTCATTAGAATAGCATGTCAGTGAATAGAAACTATGGTACTGATCTTGCTTGGTGCACCACAGATCCCAGCAAGACCTGTGTTGGCTCTTGCTGTATATAAAATAAAGGGTGAGAGCAGCAAAAATAAATTTCAAAATGTTCCTTATTTCTCAACTTTCTCAACTATAGAAAATTTTATTATTTATATTTAATAAAAAATGTTCATACAAAAATAATATAAAAATATATTATATCCCAAAAATATAAAAATATCTCCTATAAAATGTATTTAAAATTCATAGAATCTAAAACTAATTTTACATTAAATAACACTCTGATGTTCAGATTTTTTAACATTTTCACTCCATTAAATTTTAAATTTATTTTTGCTGCTCTCACCCTTTATTCTACATACAGTAAGAGCCAGCACAGCACAGGTCTTGCTGGAACCTGTGGTCCACCAAGCAAGATCACTACCATTGTTTCTATTCACTGTCATGCTATTCAAATGACTTTTATTTCCAGCCTATTTATAGCCTTTATACATGTTTGGCGCATTACTAATGTGCCAAAGTTTCATTATGCGCCAAACACACAGGCGAGATGAACTTTAGACACCATTTTTAATCGCACAAAATCTACTTTCGTACATTCAGGCATATTGTACACTGAATATAATGAATGCAATAATACACTTTGAAGCGCCTTCCTTCATATGTCTCTCAAAGTTCGGCACATTACACTCTATGCCCATACAAAGTTTGGCGCATTGCATAGAGTGTACAGTAATGCGGCAAACTTTGATAGAAGTTTGTCGCATTAAGCTCTATGTAATGCGCCAAAAATCTTCATACTGTCGTATTCTACTCTTTTGTATATCTATTTAGAACTGGGTTGTATAAAAAAAAATATACATTCGAATTCATACATGTCGCCCTAAGTACTTATATAACTTAGAGGAAGGGACTGTCTACAGCATACCGCTATAACTGATTGCTCCAGGTGCCCCATGCTGCAGGTTGCCGGCACATCTGTCCTCCCCATGCTGTGGCTGGGCCATGACCCACATGCCTGGTCACGGGGGCACCAGCAGCTCAAGTCCCGGTACAACATACTCGCCTCACCTCACTCCCAGTCGTTTTCCCGGCAGCTGTCATGAACCCTTCCCCCCCCCCCCCCCCCCACCCTTCTAACTCTTTTACAGTTAACCCCTTCCTGACGGACAATCATAATAATTGTCCACCTACATAGACGTATGAGGGCTTTTATATTGCAGGACAAGATGTAGTTTCTAATGGTGTTATTAATATTAACAAAGAATTTACAGGGAAACCGCAAACAAATTCTAAGTGGGGCAAAATGTGAAAAGAAATGTACTTGCACTAGGTTTGTGGGAGTTTTGCTTTTACGGTGTTCATTCTTTGGTAAAAGTGATGTGTTATCTGTATTCTACAGGTTGATACACATCCGGCAATACCAAACATGTAGGGTTTCCGTCATGTTTTAGTACCATAAAAAAATTCCAAACATTATCTATTTTTGAAATTTGCGGTGCGGCACTGTTTTGTGCGACCAATACCTTTTTTGTACTAACACCTACATACGTGAGTGAGGATGCATTTGAGCCGGCTGAAGTGTACTTTTTAGTGCTACCAGTTTGGAATGCATGCAACTTTTTTGATCACTTTTATTCCGTAAAATGACCAAAAAATAAAATTTTGGTGTTTGGAATTTATTTTCTTCTATAGTGTTCAACTTACGGGATAAATTATGTTATATTTTAATAGATCTGACTTTTTCGGATTTGGTGATACCAAATATGTGTAACTTTTTTATTATTTAATTTTTTTTTGTAAAATGGCGAAAGGGGAGTGATTTGAACTGAAAAAAAAAGCTTTAAAGTTTTAAAAAAAAGTATTAAACTTTTTTTTAAACTTTAAAACTTTTTTTTTACTTTAACTTTGAGTCCCCCTAGGGCGCTTCACCGCTAGGGGGCGTGATCATTTATACAGCATATACAATGCATTAGGATGTACAAAGATGGCGGTTCCCCAACTTCCTGCCTGGGGCTGGAAGTGGGGAAATTCAAAACATGGCGGTGATGGAGGTTTTTGCAAGTGATCGGAACTCAGCAATGTCACGATGATGTCACGATGGCAGTGAGGAACGGTGCGCAGCACTATTTCTCATTGATTTATGTCTAAAGGGTGCAGGGGTGGCAGTGGCTCCCCACGCGGCGTAACTGCCGGGTGTTAGCTGCAATCCTTCATCCTTACCAGCATCAGGACGTATGGATATGTCCTATGTCGGTAAGGAGTTAAAGGGCCAGCGCCAGTGACTGGTCATCATTGACCCTATTTTACCCTGACACTTCCTCTGTGCCTACTGAGAAAGCATTCTGAGAATTGTTCCTTGTCCTTCCATGTACTGTACCTCTGTCCCTTCACCACGAACCTTAGCTACCTGTCCTGACCTTCCTGCCTGTCCCTGACTATGAGCTTACTTCACAATTTTGTACCACGCTACACCTCAGCTGCCACCGCAAGCAAGTCGCGTCAGAGGTAAAGACCTGGTAGTGTTCCACCGAAGCAAGCCCAACCTGCCTTGCAGCGGGCTCTGGTGAATACTGGACCTACTTAGACTTTGCTCCCAGGCGTGGTTTTTACCACCGCTTGGGGTTTGTCCAGGGGATCCACTAACCCCTTTGCGTTACACTGATGTTATGTACTAGATTTTAATCTATAGAGCTATGTGTAATGTTAGGGCTTATAGCAGAGTTTTTTGTAGTCGACGGCATTAAATGTAAGTTTTCTTCAGATACTTGGAAGGTTTTATAGCTATAGAGCAGTTACCCTGAGCCCCATTTATCACATATGTCTAATAGGAAGAAAGTCTGTTCTGCCCATAGCCAGGGCCATCTCTTCCATTGGGCACACTAGGCAGTTGCCCGGGGACCCCACAAGTGTGGGGGCCCCAGGGGGTATATATATGTCCCAGGAATACAAAAAACATACAGTGGATCCCTTGGTTGGCTTTGCTTACTTAACTGATTGTTTGTAGGATGTACAAACAGTTACAAACCATGGTGGAGATGGGAGCTAAAGGCTCCCTGCTCTAACAGTTAGTCTTGTAGACTGCAGGCTGCCGGTGTCCAGACATAAGTGGTGTGATAATATGGGTGTGCTTGGGGATGGCTAGAGGCATGGTCTAGGGTGATGTCATGTATTTGGGCAGGGCCCCACTGCAGAGTTATGCCCGGGGGCCCATAATGCTGTTAAGACGGCTCTCTGTGGAAGGATATTCAAAACATTTGACCCAAGTCATACAGTTTAAGGGCAATGCTACCAAATACTAATGAAATGTATGTAAACTTTTGACTTTGCAGAAAGTAATAAAAATGCATTAAAACTTCTCTCACCCTCATTATTCTGGTATCTGGCAAATATAAATCATTTCGGTAATCCTAATTGACCTAAAACGGGTAAAGTTTATTCTGATTTCATGTCAGATAGTGAGAAACATGAACATGCATACGTGTCTGTTTATATAGTATATGTAAACTTCTGGTCTCAACTATATATATATAAAGAAAGTATTGGACCTAAACAGTTTTCATACATGTGGCCCTTACTATATATAGTTGAGACCAGAAGTTTACATATACTATATAAACAGACACGTTTCTCACTATCTGACTATGTGAAAGGGGAGCTCTGATTGGTTGCTATGGGCAACAGAGAAAGACTTAGGGTATGTTCACATTGCATATTGGGGCGCATATAGTACGCGCCGCAATACGCTGGGTGTTTTGGAAGCATGCGCTGATCAGCGTGTAATTCCAAAGCACAGGGGACTGGCACCCGGCCGGCCCCATTGAATTGCATTGTCAGCGGCACCTAAGCGCTGATAACAATTGACCTGTCAATTCTCTCCCCATGCATACAATACGATCATATTGTACGTGCGGGGAGACGACACATTATCCATAGCTCTCTATGAGAGCTATGAATTACCGTAATTGTGGCGCGCATTTCGCCGCATATAAAGCGTGCATGGCTAAATGCGTGCCGAAATATGTGGCAAAATAAGCCGTGTGAACATACCCTTAGCCCTAGACAGTTTTCGAACATGTGGCCCTAAGTGTTTAATTTACCTGCAGCTTGTGGGGTATATTCCGCAAATGCGCTGCAATACACCTAAATAGACCCAAAAATTGACGAAAGTCACATGGATGTCTGCGACGTCAACATGCATAAAACAAAACTAAAGGGAACAAAAGATTGGCCCAGAAGGCAGAGGAATAAACAGGTGAAACCTTTTTACTATCACTAAATGCATTAGTTTAATTTTGCAAACACACCTCAGTTAAGAAAAAATTTGTGTAAGAGAAATTTGCTTATTTATTACTGAACTGTATAATCTTATGTATGCCATTTTTTACCATTTTTCCTCCTCTCATGGTTTTTATTTCTAAAGTTAAGCTTTCCTTGAGCTAGGTGGAGACTAGCTGCTATGATGTCTCCCATACCCTGCACATAAACAGAAGAGGGGATCCTGCGCCCTTTCTAATATATAGCACACTCTCAGAAGCAAGAGCAGCTGCATGAAGGACTTTATAGAGCAGTACTGAGCAATGTAAGCTGTGAATCCAGCATTGGGGTGAGATATAACAGTTTCTCTATCTCATTCTGCCCCTCCACCCCCTTAACCTTCCATCCTATGGGCACAAATGAAACCTGATACTTCAGTGAGCTGTAAGACCTCAAGGTGGATTTTAGTAGAGAGTGAATGATGAGCTTATGATGGTGGAAGAAGGAGGAAAAGAGCCAGATTAATGGAAAAGAAGGCATTTTTCTTAAACAAGATATAGTACAAGAACAATCAATGGCTATGGGACAGACCAGAGGCTAACATCTGTCAGCAGTTCCATTCTCTATTTTATGAGCCTTCTGTGTCCCCCTCAGTTGACTTTTTGTTTGTTCTCAGGCTCTGGCTAATATGATGAATACTATTTCAACTTTATGTATAATTTACAAGAGGTAATAACGTGCAATCAGCATCAGGATCAGCATAAGATATTGTGTCCATATGTTCCTCACGCATTCTTCACATACCTTCTGAACCAGCCACTTGGTTTTCTAAATCCAGAAAGAAAAATATGTTATATATGATCATATACTCAATAATTATAAGTATCACTAGTCTAATAGGTGTGGATGCTCTATTTCCTCATTTGTTGTCTCTTTTTATCTGATGTTTCCTCACTAAGTCAATGCTTATACTATAGACCCTCACTGACCTGATGAAGACCCAAAAAGTCCTTCTGGGCACCTTAGAGGTGTTGCCAGCAGCACTATTTTTAATGTACTGGAAAGTGCAGCTGACTAGACGTTTCTATAATGGGTGACCGCAATGAGATGTTTACTGAGCAGTATATATTAGATTGTGACCAATGGCTGAAATTTGCCACTATATACAGATACAGTGTGATGTGTTGTGAGTATATGTTGGGGAATACCACTGACATATCAGGATCTAAATATAGCTTTAAAGTCAGAGGTTGTGCCATGGCTGTTGCCTGCAGCCTCGGAGGCCCCCATGTGAACCCTCACATCTTACTGCTCTTTATTTTCCCTCCCGGTCGGGTCCATTTGTTTGAGGCACGCCGCAGCTGATGCTGGCAGCCGCGGACATGACTGGTGTCTGTCTGTGTCTGTTCCTTAGGGGGCGCACAACCACTCTGATGTAAAAGGCAGTGCACATCACTTCTCTTTGCCAGAGCCGATGCTCTTGGACCCTTCGCCTCTCTGCTATTGCCAGTTACTTGGTGTGCCTTGTAGTATTTTGCAAGTTATTCTATGTTTCCCAGTATCAACCTTTAGCTACTCCTGACCCGTTTATAAATATACTTCCCCCTGTCCTGACCTCTTCCCTCTGACCCAATTATGGTTAAATGCCGCGTGCCCTGACCTTCTACTTGTTTCCTGACTATGTCTCAGCCTAATCTACATTACAGCTGGCACTACTAGTGACCTTGTTGGGGGTAATGACCCGGGAGTTCCCTTCAGCGGAGTTCAAGCCCCTTTGCGGGGTTAAGAGTGAGGAACAGGGGTTCCTTAGACTCTGCTTCTTGGCAAGGCCTTACGCCAAACTTACAGCTGGCAAAGGATCCACTCCTGCTTGGACATACACATCAAATCACATATCCCAAGAAATCTACAAACACATTGAATAGAGAGCAAAGGTTTATGGGGTCTCTGAGCTGTTAAGACTTTAATATACCTCCCCCTCCCACTCCTTCCTCATTCACATATATGTTATGCTTACAATTTTTTACTTACAATGTTCATATAATGTCAATAGGGAATGGGAATTATCTTACTATATCTCATTACTTACACTTTATCTTCCTCCTTGGATGTTTCTGCTACCTTTTCGTTGACTACCTTCTGTATTTCCTTGATCACTGGCAGCTCCTCTACAAGTTCTTTTTTACTATTAAAAATATAGCATAGGACATCACATATATAGAATTATTTACATTTTTACATGTTTCTGCTGACGTTGTATTCACCCATGAACAGATGATTATTGCTGGTGTGGGATAGTGGGCCCGCCTCACTGTGTTTTCCATGTAAAGTCTCATGCATGACAGTTGTAAAATGTTTCTTTGTATTCTACTGTTTGGCCACAAGATGCCGCTATGTCCAGTTTCCAATAATGCAAATGAGGGACATGGTATAAGTACTGGGAATGTGGCAGCCATTTTGAGAAGCTTCTGAGATTCTGAGGAGAACAGCCCAGAGATAGTTGAGCTAAAGGAGCCAGGATTCACAGTCGTTCCAGGGACAGTGGAGAGCCGACTGTCTATACAAAACGCCTTTCGAAAGAGGGAGAGAGAGAACTCCGGGACAAGAAGGACAAGCTGCCAAGATAGAGAGGACGTCTGCAGCCGGACCATCCATCCCATCCATTTTGCACCTGAGGACAGGGATTGCCGGCCATCTTTAAGGTACCTCACGGATGTGTGCACCCCAACGGCTCAGGACTGTGAGAAGGCCTGATATTAGTTTGATAGTTTAGGTTGGGTTACAGGCCCAAAGGGGGGTTTTCCCAAATAACACCTCTGTTTAGAACTTGGAGAGTTTACTATTGCACCATTAGCTACTTAAACCCGGTTCATCTGTGTGGGAAAGTTTGTGCCACATGTGTGTTTGGGAAGGAAGTGGTAAATCTTTTTAAGCTGTGTAAGCTGCTGTGCTCACCACGCCCCCCTGCAACGGCCCCCCATACACATTGTTCCCTTTGGTGATTACGGTATTAAGAAGGTAAGGGGTTATCGGCCTTCCCGAACCCACGTTAGGTAAAGTTAACGGGCATCTAGAGAGTACACTTCTGGGGGCGCGCTGTGCAGCACAGGGGCCCAGGATACGTATGTAAATTTGTGTTTGGGGGATCTGTTCACCATCTTGTTCTAGAAGATTCAGTAAAACAAACCGTTGTTGAGCTGGTGTTGGAGTCGTGTTCTTTGTCCGTGACTTCGCTGTATTCTGGAAAACCTGCCCTCGGTACTCGGCTTACACTGGCACTGGAGCGGATGTGTCATGTGAAACTACATCAATGATAAACTCACACATTAGAATACAGCTGCAATTAGAGTCATGGATATATCCGCATTTGTTGACCTGGAGGCCACAGTTTATGTAGGGTTTTATGTAGGGTTTCAACACACAGTCTTACACTTAGACAGTGTGTATATATATATATATATATATATATATATATATATATATATATATATATATATATATATATATACAGTGAGTAAAATAAGTATTTAGTCAGCCACCAATTGTGCAAGTTCTCCCATTTAAAAAGATGGCCTGTAATAGACATCATAGGTAGACCTCAACTATGAGAAACAAAATGAGAAAACAAATCCAGGAAATCACATTGTCTGATTTGGAAAGAATATATTTGCAAATTATGGTGGAAAATAAGTATTTGGTCAATAACAAAAGTTCATCTCAATACTTTGCTATATATCCATTGTTGGAAATGACAGAGGTCAAACGTTTTCTGTCTTCACAAGGCTGGCACACACTGTTGCTGGTATGTTGGCCCATTCCTCCATGCAGATATCCTATAGAGCAGTGATGTTTTGGGGCTGTCGCTGGGCAACATGGACTTTCAACTCCCTCCAAAGGTTTTCTAAATTTTGGTTGAGATCTTGAGACTGGCTAGGCCACTCCAGGACCTTGAAATGCTTTTTACGAAGCCACTCCTTCGTTGCCCTGGGGGTGTGCTTGTGATCATTGTCATGCTGAAAGACCCAGCCACATTTCATCTTCAACGCCTTTGCTGATGGACGGAGGTTTGCACTCAAAAATCTCACAAACATGCCGCATTCATTCTTTTCAGTACACGATCAGTTGTGCTGGGTCCCTTTTGCAGAGAAAACCCCAAATCATGATGTTGCCCACCCCCATGCTTTCACAGTAGGTATGGTGTTCTTTGGATGCAACTCAGCATTCTCTCTCCTCCAAATATCTGACCATATGATATTCTCCCAAAACTCTTCTGGATCAACCAAATGTTCTCTAGCAAATTTCAGATGGGCCTAGGCAAGTACTCGCTTAAAGCAGGGACAGCCCGGGACTGCAGGGTTGTGTCCCCCGGCGGCGTAGTGTGTTACTGATGGTAGCCTTTGTTATGTTGGTCCCAGCTCTCTTTAGGTCATTTATAGGGCCCCCC
>JAODAL010031056.1:0-49018 GCA_025379985.1 Phyllomedusa bahiana | reverse complement strand
CATGGTGCCCCCCACCGCCAGGGCCCCTCCTGTATGGTGCCCACCCCACCGCCACGGGTCCCTCCTGTATGGTGCCCACCCCACCGCCACGGGTCCCTCCTGTATGGTGCCCACCCCACCGCCACGGGTCCCTCCTGTATGGTGCCCACCCCACCGCCACGGGTCCCTCCTGTATGGTGCCCACCGCACGGGTTCCCTCCTGTATGGTGACCCACCGCCACGGGTCCTCCTGTATGGTGCCCACCCGCCACGGGTCCTCTGTATGGTGCCCACCGCCACGGGTCCCTCCTGTATGGTGCCCACCGCACGGGTCCCTCCTGTATGGTGCCCACCGCCACGGGTCCCTCCTGTATGGTGCCCACCGCCACGGGTCCCTCCTGTATGGTGCCCACCGCCACGGGTCCCTCCTGTATGGTGCCCACCGCCACGGGTCCCTCCTGTATGGTGCCCACCCCACGGGT
This sequence comes from Phyllomedusa bahiana, assembly GCA_025379985.1. NCBI lineage: Eukaryota > Metazoa > Chordata > Amphibia > Anura > Hylidae > Phyllomedusa > Phyllomedusa bahiana. The sequence continues at coordinate 48,557 of JAODAL010031056.1, read as the reverse complement.
CCCTCCTGTATGGTGCCCACCGCCACGGGTCCTCCTGTAGGTGCCCACCCACCGCCCACGGGTCCCTCCTGTACTGGTGCCCACCCACGCCACGGGTCCCGCATGTACGGTGCCACCCACGCCACGGGTCCCGCCTGTACGGTGCCCACCCCAACGCCCACGGGTCCCGCCTGTACGGTGCCCACCCCACCCGCCACGGGTCCCGCCTGTACGGTGCCCACCCCACCGGCCACGGGTCCCGCCTGTACGGTGCCCACCCCACCGGCCACGGGTCCCGCCTGTACGGTGCCCACCCCACCGGCCACGGGTTCCCGCTGTAGGTGCCCACCTACGGCCACGGGTCCCGCCTGTACGGTGCCCACCCTACCGGCCACGGGTCCCGCCTGTACGGTGCCCACCCCACTGCCCACGGGTCCCTCCTGTAAGGTGCCCACCCCTACGCCACGGGTCCTCCTGTATGTGCCAGCCACGGGTCCCTCCTGTATGCTGCCCACCGCCACGGGTCCCGTCTGTAGGGTGCCCACCGCCACGGGTCCCGCCCGTAGGGTGCCCACCCCACCGCCCACGGGTCCCTCCTGTATGCTGCCCACCGCCACGGGTCCCGCCTGTAGGGTGCCCACCCCACCGCCACGGGTCCCGCCTGTAGGGTGCCCACCCACGCCACGGGTCCCGCCTGTAGGGTGCCCACCCCACCGGCCACGGGTCCCGCCTGTACGGTGCCGTCCATTAGACCTGATCCTGCCAGCGATGGGCTTGACCCACCAAAACTCGCCATGCTTTCCCTTCAGTTGTGTTTCTTGGATTTTTCCCCCCTTTTTGTCTCTCGCTCTGCCCTCTGCTCTGCCCTGTCTCTCCTCCTCCATCACCTGCAAACTAAATGACCTATTATCCACAGGTTACAAATGCCGCCAAACCATCCGCAGGCAGCAGACGGCCGCCAGCGAGCGCCAGCCACAAAGCGGGCGGTGCCAACGTGAGTAGTGTGTGGCCAGCGCCTCGGGGGGTCAGCTCTCATCTCTGCTCCTCTCTACTCCTGGCTTTTACTTGTGGTGAGGGCCTGCGCCCCGAAATGTGTCCTCGAAGTGGACGGTCGCCCTTCATAGGGTTCAGCTGCTGTTGATGATGACCTCTATGAGATGGGGCCTGCACATGGCTGCTGTATATCACCCCCAGGCCTGCTCACCCCTTGTGCTATATACCCCTCACGTGGTCCCATGTAGCAGTGCGGGTATATACCGGTACATGGCTGGGGCTGTAATAAACTAAGGTTTCGGCGGGGGAGGGGGGGCAGTCCTGCGGGGTATAGAGGACGTTCTCTCCTTCATTCTCTCTTTCTCCTTCTCTCTCTCTCATGCGGTGGCGGCGCCCTTAATCTCCATATCCGCTTCTTCATTCACTTTCTTTTCCTCAGGTGTGTGGTTAAAGGGGAACCCCAGCTTCAGGCCAAGGTCATTCAATGCATTGCTGCAGCTTTCTGATAGACTTTGGTTTCCATTTCCTCTCTATTTCCACCCTGCTTGCTGTCAGTGAATGGGGAACGTTCATGTTTCCATCCAGAGGCTGAAGCTCACGCAGCTCGTCCTTCCTTATGGGTCCATATAGCGAAGAGCTAAGAAGACGTCTGTGCCATCGCTGTGATTCAGAGCATTACCTACACTGTAACAAACCCTCAGCTGTGTGGGCAGGACGAGTTGGGAACATATCTCCAGCTTTTGAATGTCAGAGCTGTTGCCGTTCATTGACAGCAAGCAGAGGCTGAAAGTGGCAAGTGATTGAAAACCAGTGTATGTTAAAAAAATTGTTGGGCTTGTTGTAGTACAATGGTCAGATACTGCACCTCGTGGCCTCTGGGGGCAGCAGGTATTTGGGGGCTCTGTCCTCTTCACAAGCCTCGCTCTCTCCTTCTCGATGGTGTCCGTGTCACAGTGCGGGGTTACAGGCCGGGGCTCTGATGTGTTGGTGTCTTCCCTGCAGGTGCAGATCCTGAACAAGAAGGTCGATGTCTCAAAGGTTTCCTCCAAGTGCGGCTCAAAACCCAATGCGAAAGCCAAGTCAGGTAACCACGAAGGGCGACAGCAATGGGGGCTGGGGCATAAACACTTGTACGCACGTTCGGTCACCCGGTCATTGCCTTGTGTAGATCTGAGGTCCACTGTCTGATAGGATTGTTTATGTGGGCATCAAAATACTTGAGGGGGTGATGAACAAGCTCATGACCAATGGTACATCTATCCCCTCTTGGCTGCTTCTCTGAATATTGTTCTCCTGGTCTTGGGCGGTCAGTTTAGGTGAAGGCCAGGTCTTGGTAGGTTGTGCCATACGTCTTCTCTTGAACAGTGCTCTGTGAGATGATCAGAGCTGGGACTATTTTTGAAAAAAACCTAACCCTGCAATACACTTTGCCACAACTTTATCCCTGAGCCGTCTGGTGTGTTCCTTGGTATTCATGATGCTGTTTGTTCTCTAACAAATCAGAGACCGTCACAAAACAGCTATAGTTATGAGAATACATTAAACACAGATGTGATCTGTTTACTAATTTGGTGACATCTGAAGGTGATTGGTCGCACTAGATTTTATTTAGTGGTATCGGAGTAAGGGGGCTGAATACTTACACAGGGGGGGGGGGGATACATACGCTCGCTGCACAGGGGGGGGCTGAAAACATACGCTCGCTGCACGGGGGGCTGGAAAAAACATAGCTCGCTGCACGGGGGGGGGCAGGGGGGGGCTGAATACATACCCCTCGTGCACGGGGGGCTGAATACATACGCTGCTGCACGGGGGGGTGAATACATTTCGCTCGCAGCACGGGTGGGCTGAATACATACGCTCGCTGCACGGGGTGGGCTGAATACTTACCTCGCTGCACGGGGTGGGCTGAATACATACGCTCGCTGCACGGGGGGCTGAATACATACGCTCGCTGCACGGGGGGGCTGAATACATACGCTCGCTGCACGGGGGGCTGAATACATACGCTCACTGCGCGGTGGAGGCTGAATACATACGCACGCTGCGCGTGGGGGGCTGAATACATACGCTCGCTGCGCGTGGGGGCTGAATACATACGCTCGCTGCGCGGTGGAGGCTGAATACATACGCTCGCTGCGCGGTGGAGGCTGAATACATACGCACGCTGCGCGGTGGAGGCTGAACACATACGCTCGCTGCGCGGTGGAGGCTGAATACATACGCTCGCTGCGCTGTGGAGGCTGAAACATACGCCCAGCTGGCGCGGTGGAGCTGAACACATATGCACGCTGCGCGGTGGAGGCTGAACACATACGCACGCTGCGCGGTGGGGGCTGAACACATACGCACGCTGCGCGGTGGGGGCTGAACACATACGCACGCTGCGCGGTGGGGGCTGAACACATACGCACGCTGCGCGGTGGGGGCTGAACACATAACTCACCTGCGCGGTGGGGCTGAACAACCAATACGCACGCACGCGGTGGGGCTGAACACATACGCACGCTGCGCGGGGGGGGCTGAATACATACGCTCGCTGCGCGTGGGGGCTGAATACATACGCACGCTGCAGGGTGGGGGCTGAATACATACGCACGCTGCAGGGTGGGGGCTGAATACATACGCACGCTGCAGGGTGGGGGCTGAATACATACTCACGCAGCGGTGGGGGCTGAATACATACGCACGGCTGCAGGTGGGGGCTGATAAACTTACGCACGCTGCAGGTGGTGCTGAATACAATTCTACGCACGCTGCAGGGTGGGGGCTGAATACATACGCACGCTGCAGGGTGGGTGGCTGAATACATACGCACGCTGCAGGTGGGTGGCTGAATACATACGCTCGCTGCGCGTGGGGGCTGAATACAGACGCACGCTGCAGGGTGGGGGCTGAATACATACGCCCGCTGCAGGGTGGGGGCTGAATACATACGCCCGCTGCAGGGTGGGGGCTGAATACATACGCACGCTGCAGGGTGGGGGCTGAATACAAAACATCACCTGCAGTGTGGGCTGAAACATACGCACGCTGCCGTTGGTGGCTGAATACATACGCACTCAGCAGGGTGGTGCTGAATACATACGCACTGCTCGCGTGGTGGGCTGAATACTTCCCCCTCGCTGCCGCGGGGTGCTGAATACATACGCACGCAATCAGGGTGGGGACAGAATACAAAACGCACGCAGCAGTGGTGGGGGGCTGAATACATACGCACGCTGCACTCTTCAGTTCTTTAATTTGCAAAAATTTGCACAATCGGAATAGCATTCTTCCACTGGGGTGTTGTCCGGGTGGGGAATGGCTAAAACTTTCTAAGGCTTGAGTTTGGGCACGGTTTGGTAAGTTCTTCTCCCATGATCCTCCTCTGTTCCTCTCACAGGGGGTGGTGATGCCAAAGCTGATGAGTCCTTGAAGGCCGAAGCTACACAGCAGGAACCTCAAGAGAGCATAATGGTGGGGGGGCAGAGCCGGATGGGTGGGGGGCAGAGCCGGAGGGGTGGGGGGCAGAGCCGGATGGGTGGGGGGCAGAGCCGCATGGGTGGGCGGGGTGGGGGGTCAGACCCCTCTATCCACTCCTTTCTTCCATCACTGAACCTGTTTTACCCCAACACAGGAGAACGGTGGAGAGCAGGTGACAGCGCCGCAGAACGGGGACCTGGCGACCCCCACAGACAGCACGGCGGCGGACACGCGGGAAAACGGCGTCGAGGAAGCGCTCCCGGTAGATGGCGTCGATCAAAGGGAAATCCAGAGCTTCAATTCTCTTATTCCAGAGACCAGTAAGAGCGGCCACTGACCGGTCCCCCTGAGGGAGATCTGCACCACGGCGTGCGCCTCTTCTCTATGGGAATTGGGGGGGTGTTTAGCTATTGGGGAGGCGAGACCTCCCTCCATTTCCTCCGTACACCCCCGTTTTGATGAATATGAGCTGATAACAGAGAACAGCCCCTTAATGGGATTAATAAGAACGTGTTCTCCAAGCTTGTGTTCATTCCTCACCATTTTAAAGACCTCTGCTTTCTCTCAGTGAATGGGAGCAGACTTGTCCTAACTTCTCAAAATTGAAGGTTTGTTACAATTGTATCCAGTCTAGACAATGCTCTGTGAGCTAAACAGCCTGGACACCTAACAGATACGTTGTACATAGCTGATCCTGCTCTGAGCCGTAGATACAATTGTATCCAGTTTAGACAATGCTCTGTGAGCTAAACGGCCCAGACTCCAGACTGATACAATGTGCATAGCTAGTCCTTCACTCGGAGAACTATCTAGATTGGATACAATTGTCTCTGCGCCTCCGCTGGGAGCAGGACTAGCTTCATACAGTGTATCCATCTGGAGTCCAGGCCGTTTAGCTGGCTGAGAAGTGGAAATAGTTCTATCCAGTGTAGACAATGCTCTGTGAGCGAAACAACCTGGACTTCAGACTGATACACTGAGAATGAAGATACAAGCTATCATCGAGCAAAATAGCCACATAGACCAGAAGATACATTTGTACATAGCTAATCCTGCTTTGAGCTATGGATAAAATTTATCCAATGTAGACAATACTCCGTGAGCTAAACAGCCTGGACTCCAGACTGATATAATGTGAATAGCTAATTCTGCTCTAATCTGTAGCTGCACTTATATAAAGTCTAGACAATGCTCAGTGAGCTGAACAGCCTGTACTTCAGATTGATACATTGCACATAGCTTATCCTGCTCTCAGAGAACTATCTAGATTGGATACAATTTGTCTCTACTCCTCAGCTGGGAACAGGACTAGCTTTATACAGTGTATCAGTCTGGAGTCCAGGCGGTTTAACTCAGCGCTGAGAAGTGGATACAGTTCTATCCTGTGTAGACAATGCTCTGTGAGCTAAACAACCTGGACTCCAGACTGATATAATGTGCGTAGCTAATCCCGCTCAGTATCAGATAGACCCAATTGAATCCAGTCAGACAATGCTCTGTGAGCTAAACAACCTGGACTTCAGACTGATACAATGTACATAGCTAATCCTGCACTCGGAGAACTATCTAAATTGGATTCAATTCTGTTTTCCTCAGGTGGGAGCAGGACTAGCTTTATACAGTGTATTAGTCTGGAGTCCTGGTTGTTTAGCTCACAGAGCATTGTCTACACAGGATACAATTGTCTCTACTCCTCCGCTGGGAGCAGTTCTAACTTCATACAATGTATCCATCTGGAGTCCAGGCGGTTTAGCTCACTGCTGAGAAGTGGGTACAGTTCTATCCAGCCTAGACAATGCTCTGTGAGCTAAACAGCCGGGAACTCCAGACTAAACAGCCCATAGTCTAGACTGATACACTGCAACAGACTCTCCGGGCCGGCTCATGTCGACTGACCCCCAGCTATGTGAGAAGGGCTCGTCCTCTACACTTTTGTCTAGTGGTTCTATTTCCTGACACACAGCAGAGATCTTGAAAATAGAAAGGAATTCATTTATGGAGACGCAGTGATGAATTTCTAGTGATGTGACTGTAGCGCCCCCTGTAGCCCAGCGCCAGTGTCTGCGGGGCTCCTTTTTAATCTGCCATTGTTCTGGATTATCAGATGTCCTAGAACACTGGTGTCAAACTGCGGCCCCCCAGCTGTTGGGGAAACTACAACTCCCATCATGCATTTGTATAATCTATAACAGTGGGAGTGATGGGAGTTGTAGTTTCCCAACAGCTGGAGGGCCGCAGTTTGACACCCCTGTCCTAGAAGGTGCAGTGCTGAAATCCTCTGCGCCTCAGACGTCCTCTGCTCCCGGACGGTCGTAGTTTCTCGTCCGTCGCGTGCCGGATTAACGCACTCTCCCGCCGTAGCCCCGCCCCCCTCGTCCCGTCGCCCTTTTTACGACGTCTGAGTTACGAATGCTTTTATTTTCCAGGCATCTAATGATGAATTTGTGGTGTCGTCTTCCATCTCTCTCATTGTCTGATCTCCTCCCTGTACAACTCCCATCATCTGTCCTCCCCACTTGTTCTCCACCCACCTTCGAAACCGTCACACTGTTTCCCTGCAGATTGATGCGCCGCCGCCGCCGAGAGATGGACCACGGAGGAGTCGTCTGCAACCCCCCCAAAAATAAACTACCCCCCTCCAACCCATCCATGGTCTTCAGCACTTGCATCATCCCTCCCCCACTCTCTCCATAGCTCATCAGACCGGCAGAAGGTGACATCTCCTCCTCCTCCACCACCGCAACAGCCGCCATGGCGTCCACTCCGACAGCTTCATCCGCCGCTCACCTTCCAAGGCTTGCTCTCCCATCAGTGACATGTGCTTGTTGTAAGCCGCGGCCGCCTCCCCCCCGGTGCCCGGCTACAGTGATGGGGCGACGGGCCGGACCCCTGGTCCGGTTATGGTACAGTTCCCTCTATGAATTGAGCGTTTTTAGCATTCGGGGTGGGTATTGGGGGCGTGTCCAGTCCATCCATCACCCGGCCAGAGCCTGGGGCGGCGGGTGGGCAGTGGCGGCGGCCGGCCCTGGGGTCGCTCTATCATCCTCATTACAAACCTGTTATTATTTAATATTATGAAATGTTAAGTATATAATATATGTATGTGTTCCGGCGGCGGCTCAGGCTCCTCTGTAACCGTGCCGCGCCGCCGCGGGGTTCCTGTACCCACCGTATTCTAGAAACTCCTCGCTAGAAACTCTTCACATATCGAGAGGGCGCCGACGTATGTTTTTTTGGGGAGTTTTTTTTTTTAAGGTTTATATTTAATGTGTGACGCAAGTCGGTAGCGGAAAGGTGTCAGTAAGTGAAATTCTGGGGGGTAACGGGAAAAAAGCTTCATAGGGGTCATGAGGACCAGGGAAGCTTGGGGGGGGGGGTGGGAGTTGTGTGGTCTCGGATAAGGAAGCCTGGGGTGGCGGCCGCCATGTTGGTTTGTGAATGTCATGTGACGGCCATATTGATTCAGAGCCGATTTGAGCGATGAGAAGAGGATGGTCTCGCAGTGGGTCCTCCTTTGGCGGCCCCTCACCCTGGGGGCAGGCCTCCATTGGCGGCCCCTCGCCCGTGGGGGTGGCTCCTTCTTTGGCGGCCCCCTCGCCCGTGGGGGTGGCTCCTCCTTTGGCGGCCCCTCGCCTTTGGGGTGGCTCCTCCTTTGGCGGCCCCTCGCCTTTGGGGTGGCTCCTCCTTTGGCGGCCCCTCGCCTTTGGGGTGGCTCCTCCTTTGGCGGCCCCTCGTCTTGGGGGGGGTGGGGGCCCCCTCTCCTTTGGTGCCCCTCGTCCTTGGGGTGGCTTCTCCTTTGGTGGCCCCTCGCCCGTGGGGGTGGCTCTTCCTTTGGTGGCCCCTCGCCTTGGGGGTGGCTCCCTTTGGGGGCCCCTCGCCTTTGGGGTGGCTCCTCCTTTGGCGGCCCCTCGCCCTGGGGGTGGCTCCTCCATTGGCGGGTCCTCCTTGGGGGTCTCTGACAGGTCTCGCATGTGTTATTGAAGGTTTATTAAGGAATTTTTTGATTTTTTTGGGGGGGGGGGGGATTTTTTTTCCTGTTCCATTTGTGGTTTGAACTAACCTTTTCCGTGCTGTGACGACACTAAAGGACTGACGTGTACATAATTTATTTCCGCATTAGGAGGGGCTGGAGGGGGAGCATAGGCAGCGGGCGAGGGGGGCTTCCCGGACCCCGACACCTGGACCTACAGTTCTTATTGCACTTGTATTTTTATATATAAATATATTAAATTGTTGCATGATTTCTAATAAAATGACATTAAAACGTGACAAAATTGCAGTGGTGTCTGGACGTCTGTGACTCTCCGCGCTGAACTCTTCAGGATGACACAGAAATGGGCCGTCGGCGTGTAACCCCCTCCCGCACCCCCCACCGCCCTCGCTGTCCTCCTGCATGCACCGGGGCCTAGAGCTGTGGCAGAATGCAGCCCCCCCCCCCAGCTGTAGTTGCGGCACAGTGTTGCAGTCCAGTCTAATGGGGAAGTAGTCTAAACCTTGGACAGGATAGTATGTGCCCCCCAGGACTTTGGAGCTGAGCAGAACTGCTGATCAAATTTAGGGCCCATTGATAGGAACTAGTAATGAGCGGGGGGGGGGGAGATGCTTCGACTCTATGGGCCCCTGATGTTACGTAGGGCAGCCCTGCTTCCCATGGGGGTCATTTTACTGGAATTTTTGGACACCACCAGAATTGACCACCACAAGGGAGCAGACGGACAGGGGGAGGGGGGGCTTGGTGTAGCATGAGCAAGTTATTTTGTGATGTATGTTACCCTATAATATCCCCCTAGCGCTGCTGGACTCATGCAGAGGGCTGTAATGTGGCATCCCTAGCTCTTATATGGTTTCTTCCGTCACAGATGGATGGTCGGGGGACGCGGTGGAGCATGGGTCAGTTATTTACAATGTATGTCCCCTTTTAAGATCCCCCTAGCTCTGCTGGACCCGTATTTTGAGGAATGTGTTGCGTGGTCCCTGCTGTTCTTGCCCTGAGGCCGCCCCTTAGCTCTTCTCTTTTGGTATCTTCCATCACAGATGAACAGTTGGGGGACACAGAGTGTAGTATGGACATGTTATTTCTAGTTGTTTACCTCTAAGATCCCCCCCCTAGCTCTGCTGGACTCGTGTAGAGGGCTGAAATGTGGTTTCGCTAGCTCTATGTTCTCTTTCGTCACAGATGGACGCTTGAGGGAACATTAAATTATGGGCAAGTTGTTTCATGATATATGTTCCCCTATAATGTCCCCCTAGCTCTGCTGGACTCGTGTAGAGGGCTGTAATGTGGTTTTGTTAGCTCGATGTTCTCTTCCATCACACATGGACGGTTGGGGGATGTGGTATAACATGGGCAAGTTATTTCATGATTTTATGTTCCCCTATAACATCCCCCCCCCTAGCTCTGCTGGACTCCTATTTTTTAAAGGACGTGTTGTCTATTTCCTATTGTTTTCTCCCCCATAGCTCTTCTGTGTTGGTATCCTCCATCTTTTGTCCACCTCCCCCTCCCGCTTGACCCCTTGGTGTTGACCCGTCCCGATCGCGGCCATTTATTTCTTATCCTGAAATCTTCGCGCTCTCGGCTCCCGGGGTTTCCGACACGTGATGTATCCATGAACCGAGGCGGGGGCGGCGCTCGCTGTCCCGGAGGGGCCCCTGCAATTTTGTTCCATGTTGAGGTTTTTTATTTTTTGTTAGAAGCTTCTACTAATCGATAGGATTCGCCGTTGTAGTTTGGGGGGTCCTCTTGTATCACGGTAACGGATCTATTCAGTCTCTGGGAAAGCTGGGTGACTAATCCCTGCACCTTGTATGTGAGGACACACTAGCCCTTATGGTCCACGCAGAATCGGGGGTCACTCGGCTTTCCCAGATGGGGATAAAACAAAGCAACGGCTGCATAGAGGAATGAACGTGAGAGAAGATGGCGGCTTAGACCCACTTACTGGCGATTTAAGGTGGAAATGCGTCTTAAGGGGGCGTTCTAGTTTATGTTTTAGGTGATATTCCTCCCCTCTCAGGACGGAGTCTCGGGGGTGGGGGGCGCTGTACATATCTGTCCCTAATACGTGTCGTCTGGTGAATGTGTTCACTTTTTAACCGTGTGTGAGGTTGCACTATAGTAGTTCCCCCTCCTTAGGGCCCGAGCGGGCGATCTAGAGGCCACGCCATGTGACAGATCGTGGTGAATTCTGCTCACTAAGTGCCAAATGTCTGATCCGAAAATGACGAGGGGCCCCGCAGTATAGAGGGCCCTGGATTAGGAGGACGAGGGGCCTCAAGGCGTAGACTGCCCCAGATTAGGAGGACAGAGAATAGAGGGGCCCCGCAGCGTGGTGGGCCCCAGATAAGGACGAGGAAACAAGGGGCCCCGCGGCGTAGAGGGCCCCGGTTTAGGAGGACAGGAAATAGAAGGGCCCCAGATTAGAAGGATGAGGAAACGAGGGGTCCCCACAGTGTGGAGTGCACCGGATTAGGAGGACAAGTAAAAGAGGGACCCTGTAGCATAGGGGGCCCAGGATTAGAAGGGCAGATCTACAGGAGGATGGTTGTCGTCACTAACTGGGGATGGGGCTCTGGTTTTGTGACTTTTGCATGTTCTGCTCCAATCACCTCCAAAGCTGCATCAACAATTCTGAGTCGCGATGGTGGAGCATGTCTGGATTTCCCATAATGCATTGTAACTTGAAGCAGTTCTATTTTTCAGACGGGGGGGCGGCACTGAGCCGGCAAAAGGATTGGCACGATTGTGAAGGCAGCTTTGGTTGTGACTAGAGCACATGGGTGGCGCTGCACTCCTCCTTCCTGAAGGGTTTGGGTTCTTTGGAGGTTCTCTGTAGAGCGACGAGCACTTTAACAGGACGTCTCATGGAGCCTCGCCGGGGTCTGCCCAGGGCTCCGAGTCATTGGGAGGTGCGCCCTGCTCTGTGATGGGGAGTCCATAGTGCGCCCCCTGTGGCCAGGAGCGGGGGTGAGGGTCAGGGCTCATGGGGACAGGACTGTGACTGAATGTTTGACTTGCTGCTGATAGAAGCCACGATGGCGGCTTCCTGACTGTACTGTTCCCGCTTCTTCCTCTATACTGATAGCAATATCCTCTCCTCCACATCCTGGAACTTTCTATTGTAAAACGGTTGAAATAAAAGCTTCTAGATGTGAAACACCCCCGTGTCCGGCTCTTCTGTTCACAGGTCCCCGGGGCGGCGGCGGCGAGGGGCAGTAGCCGTACCCCAGGAGGGCGGCACGTGCCATATACCAGGTGCATGGATACAGGCTCAGCCTGACCCAAAAGGGTGCAGGGGAAACTCTCAATGGGGCCCTGAGCATGGTAAGGCTCCGCTCTGCTGCTGGGCGCCCTTCGCCGGGCTCCGCTCTGCTGCTGGGCGCCCTTCGCCGGGCTCCGCTCGGGCGCCCTTCGCCGGGCTCCGCTCCGCTGCTGGGGCGCCCTTCGCCGGGCTCCGCTCTGCTGCTGGGCGCCCTTCGCCGGGCTCCGCTCCGCTGCTGGGGCGCCCTTCGCCGGGCTCCGCTCCGCTGCTGGGGCGCCCTTCGCCGGGCTCCGCTCCGCTGCTGGGGGCGCCATCGCCGGCTACCCGCTCTGCTGCTGGGGGCGCCCTTCGCCGGGCTCCGCTCCGCTGCTGGGGCGCCCTTCGCCGGGCTCCGCTCTGCTGCTGGGGGCGCCCTTCGCCGGGCTCCTCCGCTCTCCTCATAGGGCCAACCAGTAGAGTGGATTCTTGGGGCCCCAGCCTCCATTCCAATGATGGGCCCCAGGCACCCCATAACATAGAAGACATATCTACAAGCGATCGGCGCAGTGCGCACCATAAGGCCGGCTTCACACACCATAAAGTTTTCCATGCTTTTTGAAGAGCAAAATTCATGCAAAACATGACATTCGGGTCCCATTGACAAACAGGAGTAAGTGCACGTCGCGCACAGAGCTGCGATTTTAAAATTTAAAATAAAAAACCTCAAATACAATGATGTTACTTGTACTAAGAAAAACCTTAAATGTTCCTTCTCTACACTAAGCACTTCATCTAGGACAGGCAGCAGCCGTGCCCCTGATGTACTCGGCGCTGGACAGGAGCTTGCAGGCTCCAGTGTAAGGGTATGTTCACATGGCATATTTGATCCAAGCTTCGGATCCTAAACGGCCCTAAACATGCATCTCGCAATGAGCGGTGTGATTGCTTTCAATGTAAAACACGCATTGGGGTTGTGCCGAGTGATCGCCGCTGCGTGTTTACCTGCGTCTTCTGGATCTCTTCAAAGCATTGACATCCGTTCTTGAGCCGAAGGATCCAGGATGGCCCCCCCCCCCCCCACTCACCCCGTTGATCAGCTCATTGTAGGATTGGGAACCTTCACCTTCCTTCTATGATACGAACAGCACAATTTGCAGTACTTGGCACGGCCTCTCCTATGGCCAAGGAACTGCACCAATGTACAATGAAGGGTATAGGACACATGCGGGAGTGTTGCATCCCTTAGAGCAGCAGAATACACAGGGTAGAGTCAGATTTTAGGCCATTAAAGGGGTTGACAAAGGGCGTGTGTAGTAGCGTTGCCTGAGAGGAGAGGCTCTCACAGCATGGACGCTGACTAAAAACAAGTCTGACACAGACTGGATCTCCTATGCCCAAACGCAGTGTAAAGGAGTGACTACAATGAACAACCAGATGAATGAACTCTTGAATATGTAAAAGTATGGTGTGAAGTTTGCTTACACCTGTCATTCAAGTTTTTTATACAAAGTTTGAATAAAGTCTTACGTTTTATATAACGAAGGATTGCTGTGTATATATATACCGTTAGCAATTGAGTTTGTGGTATGCTGATTAGCAGGTGGGGACCTGCAGCTACGGTATAACCTGGGCTGTTCATAAACAAAGGTGCGTGGCTGAATGAATAAACGATCTCTCCCGATAGGCTGCCGGCACTGGTCGCTATAGCTACAGACCTGTCCGATCTCTCCAGGTAGGCTGCCGGCACTGGTCGCTATAGCTACAGACCTGTCCGATCTCTCCAGGTAGGCTGCCGGCACTGGTCTCTATAGCTACAGACTTGTCCGATCTCTCCCGATAGGCTGCCGGCATTGGTCGCTATAGCTACAGACCTGTTCTATCTCTCCCGATAGGCTGCCAGCACTGGTCGCTATAGCTACAGACCTGTCCAATCTCTCCCAAAATGGCTGCCGGCACTGGTCGCTATAGCTACAGACCTGTCCGATCTCTCCAGGTAGGCTGCCGGCACTGGTCGCTATAGCTACAGACCTGTCCAATCTCTCCCGATAGGCTGCCAGCACTGGTCGCTATAGCTACAGACCTGGCTTCTACTGCAGCCTAGTGGAAGCCAGTAAACACGCCCCTGAATTCAAAATGAAACCAAGAAAACAGCACCGACGTGAGATGAATCAATGTAGTGAGACAACCACTATACTGTCAGGGCTCCAGAGAGCCACCATAAAGGGGTACTCCAGTCGTTATTACTTTGTCAGTCCAGGAGTAGGGGGTCGACCGTTTTCACTACAATTGTCAATGTTATAGCGGTTGACAAGAGCCTCACATTCCTGCTTCTAACTACAGTCTTGGCCCAGGGGGGGGATGGATCAGGATTCCCCCCCTCCCCCACCCTATCCTGGAGCAGGCGCACCCCTAACTATTCACTGGATATGTGAGAAGTGCAGCACTCTGAAACAACGGCTCACACCGCAGCCGAACTCTACGGCCCGGAGCAATAACTATTCTGCCACTTTCTCATTTGTTTCAATAAGTGGGGACTTTCTTTCCACTGAGTTGTGAATGCGGCTCTTGCTCTCGTCCTGCTCACACCGCTGCCGGCGGATCGGTTAAAAAGAGGAGCCTGTTCATGAAAACGAGAACAAATGCCCTGCACGTTGTAGACAAAGATCTGTCGTGCTGCAGAAGATTGCCTACACTGGATGCAACTGTAACAAACCCTCAGCCGTGGAAGCAGGACAAGGTAATGTTTTCATTCACAGACAGCAAGCAGAGATCATAAAGGAGGACGACTCGTTTTTTTTTCTTGGTTAATTAGAAATTGCTCCTAGGTGCACAGTAGTAACCATAATTTTTCTTACCTATAGCTGAATAGAAGATTTCTCACTGCTACCACTGGGTTCTGTGACCTGCAGCTGAATACAGGATTTCTCACTGCTGCCCCTGGGTCATGTGACTGCAAACTGAATACAGGATTTCTCACTGTTGCCACTGGGTCATAGGACCTGCAGCTGAATATAGGATTTCTCACTGCTGCCCCTGGGTCATGTGACCTGCAGCTGAATACAGGGTTTCTCACTGCTGCCCCTGGGTCATGTGACCTGCAGCTGAATACAGGGTTTCTCACTGCTGCCGCTGGGTCATGTGACTGCAGCTGAATACAGGCTTTCTCACTGCTGCCCCTGGGTCATGTGACCTGCAGCTGAATACAGGATTTCTCACTGCTGCCGCTGGGTCATGTGACCTGCAGCTGAATACAGGATTTCTCACTGCTGCCGCTGGGTCCTGTGACCTGCAGCCGAATACAGGATTTCTCACGGCAGCCTCTGGGTCACATGACCTGCAGCCAAATACAGGATTTCTACCTGCTGCCAGTGGGTCCTGTGACCTGCAGCCGAATACAGGATTTCTCACGGCAGCCCTGGTCACATGACCTGCAGCCAAATACAGGATTTCTCACTGCTGCCAGTGGGTCCTGTGACCTGCAGCCGAATACAGGATTTCTCACTGCTGCCAGTGGGTCCTGTGACCTGCAGCCGAATACAGGATTTCTCACTGCTGCCAGAGGGTCCTGTGACCTGCAGCCTAATACAGGATTTCTACCTGCTGCCAGTGGGTCCTGTGACCTGCAGCCGAATACAGGATTTCTACCTGCTGCCGCTGGGTCATGTGACCTGCAGCTGAATACAGGGTTTCTCACTGCGGCCCCTGGGCCATGTGACCTGCAGCTGAATACAGGATTTCTCACCGCTGCCACATTGGGTCATGGGACCTGCACCCTAAGCTGCTGCACACACAGCATCATTGGGTGACCCAGAAGTGAATCTCTTCTATGGCATTCACCCTCCCATAAGAATGCAGTCTGATAGGAATACAGAGAGACAGACTGCCTGTCAGGTTACACTGTGCTTTTGATGCTAACAGACTGTTGTATCAGTTAGAAATTCTGTATGCAGCTGCAGGTCAGCAAAATTACTGGGACTACAGTGTATCTAAAAGCAATTTCTAATGAACTAATAGTGCAAGTAACTTTGCTTTTCTGCAGCTGCATACAGGATTTCTATCTGATGCAACAGTCTCTGTTCCGTCATAACACCTGCTTTCTGATTGGCTGATAGACGCTGTGCTGGTACTGCAGACAGGAAGTTTATCTCTCTCTAAACATTCCTACGAGACCGACTTTGAACCTCCTATAGAACTGCAGATTCACCTCCTGTTGCTTGTGTGACCCAGAGTGCAGGTCATATATCTCAGTGGCAGCAGTGAGAAATCCTGTATTCAGCTGCAGGTCACATGAACCAGGGGCAGCAGTGAGGAGTCTTGTATTCAGCTGCAGGTCACATGACCCAGGGGCAGCAGTGAGAAACTCTGTATTCAGCCGCAGGTCACATGACCCAAGGGCAGCAGTGAGAAATCCTGTATTCAGCTGCAGGTCACATGACCCAGGAGCAGCAGTGAGAAATCCTGTATTCAGCTGTAGGTCACATGACCCAGTGGCAGCATTGAGAGATCCTGTATTCAGCTGCGGGTCACATGACCTAGTGACAGCGGTGAGAAATCCTGTATTCAGCTGCAGGTCACATGATCCGGTGGCAGCAGTGAGAGATCCTGTATTCAGCTGCAGGTCACAGGACCCAGGGGCAGCAGTGAGGAATCCTGTATTCAGCTGTAGGTCACATGACCCAGGGCCAGCAGTGAGAAATCCTGTATTCAGCTGCAGGTCACATGAGCCAGGGGGCAGCAGTGAGAAATCCTGTATTCAGCTGTAGGTCACATGACCCAGTGCCAACAGTGAGCAATCCTGTATTCAGCTGCAGGTCACATGAGCCAGGGGCAGCAGTGAGAAAATCCTGTATTCAGCTACAGGTCACCATGACCCAGGGCCAGCAGTGAGAAAATCCTGTATTCAGCTGCAGGTCACATGACCCAGTGGCAGCAGTGAGAAATCCTGTATTCAGCTGCAGGTCACATGACCCAGGGGCAGCAGTGAGGAATCAGGTAAGCAAAACTGTGCACCTAAGAGCAGTTTGTTATAACCTGATGTGGAAAATGGAAACGCGGAGTGCTCCTTTAGAGTAGAAGCCGTACAAGATGAATAGTCTTCTGTTCGCCGGTCTCTCTGCTATAGCAAATGCCACCACTGATATTGCAGCAGCAGAGCGATCGGGCTTTGGCTCAGTGGCTCCACCATGGGCAGGACGGTGGATACAACACATCTCATCCCCAAGGAGCGACCGGTCCGTGCAACAACGTATCACAAAATGCTGTTTAATACAGAATTTTCTGCAGAAACCAAAAAAAAACAGAACAATGATAAACACAGACCCGAGGTGGAGACGTGGGGAGCACGTGCGCACGACCCCCCAACCCTGCATAAAACGCAGAGCACGACCTCCATTCTCATTAAACGTCCCGAACGCCGGGAGCAAAACCACCGTCCACAGGAGCAGGTCGCCCGTCCGGAGCCGCGGCCTCGCCTCACTCCTCGTCCGCCGCGTCCTCGCCAAAGCAATGGGCCGTGCCGTTCAGCAGCTCCACCAGGATGTGCAGCTGCTGTGTGTACTGCGCCTCCTGCGGGCCGGACGGTGGAGGGAGCTGGGCCTGCAGGCACCGCTCCACCATCCGGGACAGGGCCAGGCGCAGGTTGCTGAGCAGCGTGATGGTGCGGGGGTCGCTCTCCAGCTTCAGCAGATCCGTGTCAGAAAGAGCGACCACCATCTGCTCCCCGTTATCTGTAAGAGACGGAGCCGGGTGAGAGGAGCGTCATGCAAACATCGAAGATGAAGCGGCTTTACTGATAACCTATCGTTCTGCGCCCACAGCTCCGGTGCAGACCCCTGCGTCTCCAGGGCGATCGCTATGCAGGAACTCTGCTACTTATAGGGGGGAGTCCTGCAGCTGTGTTTTCCTCATTCTGGAGAACCCCTTTAAATCTACATTTAAATTTGCATGTTTCCTTGAACTGATCTGGAGTTACTCCATGCTTTATCCGCCTATCGCATCCAAAGAGCAGCTATAATATTCTGCAGTTACTGCAAGAAATGGGGCAGGTATAGGACACAATAACCTCTCAACTCCCACAATGCAACCGGCAGCTTCGTTTCACCTATGGTGACTTATAGACATTATAAAGGGGACCCCCAACACTTAATCTTGCCCCCATCCATAGGCACAGAGTGGATCCCACTTGCCCAGCCATTGCATGGTTGTTTATGCCATTGAATTGGTGCTGCGCTACATTTGCCCTGCAGGGCGGCGCCCACAGCTATGGAGCAAAAAGGGTCGATAAAGTGATCAATTGCTCGTCCCCCATCTTTTTTTTTTTTTAAACATAATTTTTATTCAAAGTTTTAAATATATAAACAGAATTGGGCACAAGAAAAATAAGGTAGCGTCAGCTTAAAACATACAAAATATATATATGTCATCATAGGAATAAATCATCCCTTATCTTCTATGGCACTCACCTCTCATAGTGACCGAGCTGTCCGTCATCAAGAGAACGGCCAGGGGGTGAACCATGGAGGTGTCCCGAACAAACACTGCCCCGCTGGACTTTACAGCCTGGAAGTAGGTGAGCCAGGGCATGTGGAAGTGCTTCGCCTCCCTGTAACACAAAGCATCATGGGTAACAGCTACGGCTGGATTCACACTTTTTAAAGCATTTTTTACCTACAGCATAAAAAAAAAAAAAAAACTTCCAAATCAGAGTTAAAGGGTTATTCCCACCATAGACACAGACAGATCCTATCGATACGCCATCAGTGTCTATGGGGAGAAGACCCCTTTAAGGTCACCCATTTTCGGATTTTGTTTTTTTTTCTTCCTCTCCGCATTCCAAGAGCCATAACTTTTTATTTTTCCATCTACACAGACATGTGAGGGCTTGTTTACAGCGGGACAAGGTGCACTGTGTAAAAGGTGCCACACACCACAATATAGATTTTTTTTTTGGGGGGGGGGGGGGGGTGCGGGGGGTTCTCAATTAAAATTATAGTTGTGGTGGGACATGAAAAAAGGCAACTGTGCCCTGTCTGCAGGGGAGGTGTGGGGGGGGGGGGGGGGGGGGGAGTCCATTTTTCCGTTATAAATGAGGTGTTATCTGTATTCTGCAGGTCGGTGCGATTCCATTGATACCAAATAGAGGTTTCGTTATGTCTTACTACTCAAAAAAATAAATTACTTTTTTAAAATATTTTCCTGAAACGCCATTTTCTGCGACCAATAACTTTTTTTTGCTTCTCCTCCTCCTATAGAGCTGAGCGAGGGCTTATTTTTTGGAGGCTGAAGTGCACTTCTTATTGGTACCATTTTGGAACACGTGCGACTTTATGATCACCCTTTTTAGGAGACGTGAAACAACCAAAAAAATCCACAATTTTGGCATCTCCAAAGTTCAGTGCATGGGATATAATATATTTTAATAGATCGGACTTTTATGGACGCGGCAATACCAATTATGTGTCGCTTTTTTTTTATTTGTAAAATGGCAAAAGGGGAGGAGTCATTAAAACTTTAAACAAGTTTGAAGTTGAAAAAAGTTTGAAGTTGAAAAAAAGTTTGAAGTTGAAAAAAGTTTGAAGTTGAAAAAAAGTTTGAAGTTGAAAAAAGTTTGAAGTTGAAAAAAGTTTGAAGTTGAAAAATTTGAAGTTGAAAAAAGTTTGAAGTTGAAAAAAAGTTTGAAGTTGAAAAAAGTTTGAAGTTGAAAAAAAGTTTGAAGTTGAAAAAAGTTTTTAAGTTGAAAAAAGTTTGAAGTTGAAAAAAGTTTGAAGTTGAAAAAATTTGAAGTTGAAAAATTTGAAGTTTTTAAAAAGTTTGAAGTTGAAAAAAATTTGAAGTTGAAAAAAGTTTGAAGTTGAAAAAAGTTGAAGTTGAAAAAGTTTGAAGTTGAAAAAAGTTTGAAGTTGAAAAAAGTTTGAAGTTTTAAAAAGTTTGAAGTTGAAAAAAGTTTGAAGTTGAAAAAAGTTTGAAGTTGAAAAAAGTTTGAAGTTGAAAAAGTTGAAGTTTGAAAAAAGTTTGAAATTGAAAAAAGGTTTGAAGTTGAAAAAAGTTTGAAGTTGAAAAAAGTTTGAAGTTGAAAAAAAATTTGAAGTTGAAAAAGTTGAAGTTGAAAAAAGTTTGAAGTTGAA
Source organism: Phyllomedusa bahiana (assembly GCA_025379985.1). Taxonomy (NCBI): domain Eukaryota; kingdom Metazoa; phylum Chordata; class Amphibia; order Anura; family Hylidae; genus Phyllomedusa; species Phyllomedusa bahiana. The sequence goes on along the minus strand of JAODAL010031056.1, from coordinate 28,756 downwards.
AAAAGTTTGAAGTTTGAAAAAAGTTTGAAGTGAAAAAAGTTTGAAGTTGAAAAAGTTTAAGTGAAAAAAGTTTGAAGTTGAAAAAAATTTGAAGTTGAAAAAAGTTTGAAGTTGAAAAAAATTTGAAGTTGAAAAAGTTTGAAGTTGAAAAAAGTTTGAAGTTGAAAAAAGTTTGAAGTTGAAAAAAGTTTGAAGTTGAAAAAAGTTTGAAGTTGAAAAAAGTTTGAAGTTGAAAAAAGTTTGAAGTTGAAAAAAGTTTGAAGTTGAAAAAAGTTTGAAGTTGAAAAAAATTTATTTTTTTTTTAACTTTAGGACTTTGACCACCTCGGCTACCTGACCACGATGGGGCGCAATTACTTATCCAATATATAGCTGTACTACTGTATTGCCACATATAGGATTTTCTTTGGCCTATGGCAGAGTGTAACATGTGTACATACATGGCAGCTATGGAAGCCAGCATGAGGCTGCCATGGCGAGCAATCACCACCCCACGATTATGTCGCAGGGGGCCAATCGAGTTAAGAATTGTGCGCAGAACTGTTCCTTACTTGTTTAACTGCCATGATCGCTGCAGTGTCTAAAGTGTTAACAGCAGGGATCAGAGCCGGCTCCGTTCCCTGCTGTTAGCGGCGGTTGCTGGCTGTAATGAACCTGCTCCATACACCTTTCACACCATTCAGGAAGGTCCAAGTGCAGGAAGGAGTTAATTACAAGACAACCTGCAGAAACGCAATGTGTGAATCCGGCCAATAGACCAGGAGAACGATGTATCCACAGGATAGGGACCATAAATACATGTGTGTTATACAGAGCCAAACACTACAACTCCCAGAATGCAATGCATGCAGCTTTTAACTCCTGAAATTCCAGTTGAGAGCATTAGTCACCTATTGACAGTGCTCTTGTGCAGAAGAACGGGTCCAGATTTTGTCTTATATACGAGGCTATTGGGCCGGAACTTTCCACGGATTACGGATCCACGTCGCACCTGAGAAAGGGAGGAAAGGGATAGAAGGTTAAAGGGGTTGTCTCCCCATGCTCTTTAACAAAGCTACAGCCAGTTTCAGGCTCCCACTTTCTGTTCAGGCTGTTGTCGGGTCTACAGCTCCAGGCTCCCACTTCCTGTTCAGGCTGTGGGCACCCGAGTCTACAACTTCAAGCTCCGACTTCCTGTTCAGGCTGTGGGCGGGTCTACACCTTCAGGCTCCCACTTCCTGTTCAGGCTGTGGGCGGGTCTACAGCTTCAGGCTCCCACTTTCTGTTCAGGCTGTGGGCTGTTCTAAAAGCTTCAGGTTCCCACTTCCTGTTCAGGCTGTGGGCGGTTCTACACCTTCAGGCTCCCACTTCCTGTTCAGGCTGTGGGCGGTTCTACACCTTCAGGCTCCCACTTCCTGTTCAGGCTGTGGGCGGTTCTACACCTTCAGGCTCCCCATTCCTGTTCAGGCTGTGGGCGGTTCTACACCTTCAGGCTCCCACTTCCTGTTCAGGTTGTGGGCAGTTCTACAGCTGCAAGCTTCCAAGTCCTATTCAGGCTGTGGGCGGTTCTACAGCTTCAGAACCCTACGTCCTGTTCAGGCTGTGGGCGGTTCTACAGCTTCAGGTTCGTACTTCCTGTTCGGGCTGTGGGGGTTCTACAGCTTCAGGTTCCCACTTCCTGTTCAGGCTGTGGGCGGTTCTACAGCTTCAGGTTCTCACTTCCTGTTCAGGCTGTGGGCGGCTCTACAGCTTCAGGCTCCCAATCCTATTCAGGCTGTGGGCAGTTCTACAGCTTGCAAGCTTCCAAGTCCTATTCAGGCTGTGGGCGGTTCTACAGCTCAGATTCCAACTTCCTGTTCAGGCTGTGGGCGGTTGTACAGTTTTAGACTCACACTTCCTGGTCAGGCTGTGGGTGGTTCTACAGCTTCAGACTCACTTCCTGTCTAGGCTGTGGGTGGTTCTACCGCCTAAGACTCCCACTTCTTGTTCAGGCTGTGGGCGGTTCTACAGCTTCACGTTCCCACTTCCTGTTCAGGCTGTGGGCAGTTCTACAGCTTCAGGTTCCCACTTCCTGTTCAGGCTGTTGCCAGTTCTACACCTTCAGGTTCCCATTTCCTCTTCAGGCTGTGGGCGGCTCTACAGCTTCAGGTTCCCACTTCCTGTTCAGGCTGTGGGCGGTTCTACACCTTCAGGTTCCCACTTCCTGTTCAGGATGTGGGCGGTTCTACACCTTCAGGCTCCCACTTCCTGTTCAGGCTGTGGGCGGTTCTACACCTTCAGGCTCCCACTTCCTGTTCAGGTTGTGGGCAGTTCTACAGCTGCAAGCTTCCAAGTCCTATTCAGGCTGTGGGCGGTTCTATAGCTTCAGGTTCCCACTTCCTGTTCAGGCTGTGGGCGGTTCTACAGCTTCAGGCTCTCACTTCCTGGCCAGGCTGTGGGCTGTTCTACAGCTTCAGGCCCCCACTTCCTGTTCAGGCTGTGGGTGGTTCTACAGCTTCAGACTCCCACTTCCTGTTCAGGCTGTGGGCGGGTCTACGCTTCAGACTCCCACTTCCTGTTCAGGCTGTGGACGGTTCTTCATCTTCAGGCTCCCAAGTCCTATGCACTCTTCCACCCTCCAAAGGCCCTTTGTGGGCAACCATGAAATCGATGTGACTCTGGGGGGGAAAAGTCTGATGCCCCCCTGCTATACACAGTCCCCCCGGTACCTGTATAAGTTTGGGGTACAGTCCAGCCAGGAGGATCCCCTTCACCAGCTCGTCCTGGTCGCTCAGTTGGTTGCACAGGGCCGCTCGGCTCATACACTCATTTGCTTCAGACACCAGGGAAGCGTCTTCCACATTAGAGGAGAACTGTGTGATGAGGCCTGGAGGATACAGATGAGACGTGCGGGGTCAGCAGGGGGTCACAAGGTCAGCAGGGGTCATGAAGGTCAAACTCTGGGACCGGGACTCACCTTGGATGAAGCGCAGGGCAGATTTGGAGAGCAGGTTATCTTCCACAAAGTCTTCCCGAGAGGCACCGCCCCCCAAACGGAGAACCTCCTTCCAGGCCTGGAACACCCGGATGAACACCAGGTGGTCGCTGCACGACTTCCCGCTAAACATCTCCTTGACCTGGACAAGAAAACCATATGTGAAGGCGATGGGGGCAATAAAACACAAAACTGCCCCCTGCAATGCCTCTCACCGACCAGCAGCTGGCCTACTGTACGGAGGCAATTCCATGCACGCTGTATGTTACCATCGCTCCAGCTTCTCTATGGGGTTAACATATATACATTGACAATTGTTGGTGTTTTACCTGCAATACCAGGTCTGACCTCATGGAGCGCTATAGAAGGTAATCAAAAGCAAGTGTTGTAGCCACACAGTGGTAGAAACGGGTATTGCAACACGGATTTTACATTGCTGTATATATGAGCAGTATATGAACCTCAGCTCTGAGGATCAGCACCGACTGCAGCGCTTTAGGGGTTAAACGATCTGGAGCTCATCCGGGATTTCGGAAAAGGAAAGCTCTGCGACTGCCTAATAGACATGTGTCTGCATTCCCCAACGTTTCCAGACCCGTTTGCTGTCAGTGAAGCTAAACCATTTGTTTACATTCAAAGGCTACAGCCCCATCATGATTTAGCTCCACTGACACAGCTGAGGGTTTGTTACTATTGCATTACTAGCGCATTATATTTTGGAGCCATATACCATGGTAGTGCCCTGTATATATTTCCACCGTATACCTAGAATGGATGCCACAATACACACACAAACAGTGATCATTGTTGGCGCTTTACTTGTAATACCAGGTCTGACCACATGGAGCGCTATAAGAGGCAATCAAAAGCCACCACAGTAGCCACATAGTGGCAGAGATGGGTATTGCAGCAAGGAATGCGGATCATGGAGACCCTTGACCTCTCTCACCTTGTTGACCTCTGTCCTGTTTATTATTCCACCGTGAAACGGGTCCTTGGTCAGACAGGCCACAATCACCAGCAGCGGGTGCAGGCAGCGGTAGATGGAGGCCAGGACGATGGCTTTGGCCAGGCTGGGGTCAGTGGAGATGTTGGCGACGCGCTGGCCCAGTAACGTCAGCTCCTCGTCTTGATCCAGGACCCCTGGAGAAGAAATCTTAAAATCAGCTCATCCATGTCGAGCCTGGGAGACTTTTGTCAAATTTGAGTCCTAAGCGTTCCCGACCCAAATATGACATCAAAACGGCTCAACGGAGTCACAAACGAACAAAGCAGCACTGAAGGGCAACACTGCTATTGTAGCATCTGCTCCATGCCCCGTAGCAACAACCCGTCCGCAGCTCATGCCCCATATTGTCGCTCTGTCCGCACCCCATGCCCCATAGCCTCGCCCCGCCACCCTATCCGCACTCCATTCCCCATAGCACCGCCCCATCCGCAGCCAATGCCCGTAGTGCCACACCCCATAGCGGTGCCCCGTCCACACCCCATGCCGCATAGCTTCATCCCGCCGCCCTATCTGCACTCCATTCCCCATAGCGCCACCACATCGCGCCGTCCTATCCGCACCCTATGCCCCATAGCCTCGCCCCGCCACCCTATCCGCACTCCATTCCCCATAGCACCGCCCCATCCGCAGCCAATGCCCGTAGTGCCACACCCCATGCCCCATAGCCTCATCCCGCCGCCCTATCTGCACTCCATTCCCCATCGCGCCACCCCATCGCGCCGTCCTATCTGCACCCCATGCCCCATAGCGGCGCCCCATAGTGCTGCACCCCATGCTCTGCCCCGCCGCCCCCCCATAGCGCGGCCCCGTCTGCGCCCCATAGTGTCGCACCCCATGTCTCATAGCGTCGTCCCGTCCACGCCACCCCCATGCCCCATAGTGCTGCCACGTCCGTACCCCATGACTCCTAGTGCCACACCCCATGCCCCGTCCTGCATCATATGCCCTGTTCCCCCGCAACCCATAGTGCCGCACCCCATGCCCCATAGCCTTGCCCCGGCCGCCCCCCAAGCACCGGTCCACCACCCCGTATGCCCCATAGTGCTGCCCTGTCCGCACCCCATGCCCCATAGTGCCACACCCCATGCCTTATCCCTCCGCATCCCATGCCCTATAGTGCCGCACCCCGTCCGCACCCCATAGTGCTGCCCCGTCCGCACCCCATAGTGTCGCACCCCATGCCCCATAGTGTCGCACCCCATGCCCCATAGTGTCGCACCCCATGCCCCATAGCGTTGCCCCGTCCACACCCCAAGCGTAGCTGCAGAGTCTATTGGAGTCTGAACTATTCTGAAATCCTGCTAACATCTCAGAGGCCACCGCTGCTCCCCCGTCTCTGCTTTATTTTTTCAACCAAATAATTATTATTATTTTTATTTTTTTTAAAGAGACCAAAAAACCACCTTTACAAAATAAAGCCTGCAATGCACATCGTATACATAATATGGGTAATAAAGAAAAGCACGTACAAAACAAGCACATTAACAATGGGAGGAACTGACCTGCGATCCACATATATGGAGCATGACAGGGTAGTGATGTATCCAAATGGATGGAAATTAGGGTAAGAGCACGGAGCAGGGGTGTACGGACGGCAAATATTCACAAGGGACACAGTCAAAACCCAAACAAGATGGAGGAAGCAAGGCCTGGAGCACTAAGCCACGATCCCCAGAGAGTCTCAAATTTATTACGTTTAATATAAATGTCCCCGTCCTTGCTTTATACTGCGGCTCGGTTTGTTCTGTTTGGCTTCTATGAATGAGCACAAGCTCAGCATGAACCCAGTGCAAGGAGAATCATCAGTGAGATCGCCGCACATGGACTGAAAACCCCACGGGTCCCCCGACACTCACGGATCTCCTGAAGGAAGCGCACTGCGTCCATGATAGCGCAGCGGTCGGGGCTCTCCAGGGCTTGAGAGAGGAACTCCAGAGCCTAAAATCAAGCAAAAAACTACATTAGATCTGATTCATGCAGCAGAGCAACGGGGCAGGCAGCCGAGCGTCTCACCGTCATCTCCGGGGTGTGGATCTTGGCCTGGACCACCAGGTTCTCCAATGGAGTCCGCAGGATCTCTGCCACCTGGAAGGCAGGCATGGCCTGGTGCTGCTGGCGGGTGAAGAGGTGGTAGGAGGATCCCGGCTGGCAGCGGCCGGCTCGGCCTCGTCTCTGGGTTACGTTGGATTTGGACACCCAGGTGGTCTCCAGACATGAGACCTGCAGGAGAGAGCAATGCTGAGTAGATGGGCAGCGTCTGGAAATCAAGGTCTTTCCTTCCAATGGAGGGACATCCAGCCTAAGGCTCTTCAGCTGCTCCAAGACTACAACCGCCAGCATGCAATATACAGCTGCTGCAGGACTACAACCCCCAGCTGCAAGACTACAACCGCCAGCATGCAACATACAGCTGCTGCAAGACTACCACCCCAGCATGCAATATACAGCTGCTGCAAGACTACAACTCTCAGAATGAAATATACAGCTGCTGCAAAACTACAACCCCCAGTGCGCAATATACAGCTGCTGCACGACTACAACTCCCAGCATGCACTATACAGCTGCACGACTACAACCACCAGTACGCAATATACAGCTGCTTCAAGACTACAACTCCCAGCGTGCAATATACAGCTGCTGCTAGACTTCTACATTACACTGCTATTGTTCTTTGCCTGCAATACCAGGACACACCACATGGTGTGCTGTTACAAAGAGAGAAAAGCGAGTGCAGGAACACCTAGAGGTAGAAATTAGTACTGCAGCATTATTTATCCCAAAACTAGACAATGACACATAGTATAATATGAATTTCCCCATCCTTATTCTGCAACCTTGTGGTCTCCCCTCCATCTACTACCACCCCAATCATCCCTATATTTTGTCCCCCTATCATTGTCTTCCCTAGGACTGGTCAGGATGCTGCAGGTCAGGGACCCACGTCCTACCTTGGTCCGGAGGTCGTAACGCTGCTCCTTGTGCATGCCGCTGTCGACCACGTGTACAATGTCATCGATGGTGACCGACGTTTCTGCGATGTTTGTGGCGAGGACGATTTTACGGATGCCGGGGGGAGGGCGCTCGAAAATCACCTGCTGGTTCATCAGGGGGACGTTGGAGTGAACTGTCCAAGGAAGAGAAGAGAAGTGTTCACAACAGAGAAGCAAAAGGGCGAATGGAGACCACAACGCTCCCCTGTACTGGGAACTCCCATAGAGGAGAATGGAGAACACAGCATTCCCCTGTACTGGGAACTCCCATAGAACAGAATGGAGAACACAGCGCTCCCCTGTACTGGGAACTCCCATAGAACAAAATGGAGAACACAGCGCTCCCCTGTACTGGGAACTCCCATAGAACAGAATGGAGAACACAGCGCTCCCCTGTACTGGGAACTCCCATAGAGGAGAATGGAGAACACAGCGCTCCCCTGTACTGGGAACTCCCATAGAGGAGAATGGAGAACACAGCGCTCCCCTGTACTGGGAACTCCCATAGAGGAGAATGGAGAACACAGCGCTCCCCTGTACTGGGAACCCCCATAGAGGAGAATGGAGAACACAGCGCTCCCCTGTACTGGGAACTCCCATAGAACAGAATGGAGAACACAGCGCTCCCCTGTACTTGGAACTCTCAGAGGAGAATGGAGAACACAGCGCTCCCCTGTACTGGGAACTCCCATAGAACAGAATGGAGAACACAGCGCTCCCCTGTACTGGGAACTCCCAAAGAAAAGAATGGAGAGAACACAGCGGTCCCTTGTACTGGGAACTCCCAAAGAACAGAATGGAGAACACAGCGCTCCCCTGTACGGGGAACTCCCATAGAGGAGAATGGAGAGAACACAGCGCTGCCCTGTACTGGGAACTCCCATAGAGGAGAATGGAGAACACAGCGCTCCCCTGTACTGGGAACTCCCATAGAGAAGAATGGAGAACACAGCGCTCCCCTGTACTGGGAACCCCCATAGAACAGAATGGAGAACACAGCGCTGCCCTGTACCGGGAACTCCCATAGAACAGAATGGAGAACACAGCGCTCCCCTGTACCGGGAACTCCCATAGAACAGAATGGAGAACACAGCGCTGCCCTGTACTGGGAACTCCCATAGAACAGAATGGAGAACACAGCGCTGCCCTGTACTGGGAACTCCCATAGAGGAGAATGGAGAGAACACAGCGCTCCCCTGTACTGGGAACTCCCATAGAGGACAATGGAGAACACAGCGCTCCCCTGTACTGGGAACTCCCATAGAACAGAATGGAGAACACAGCGCTCCCCTGTACTGGGAACTCCCATAGAGAAGAATGGAGAATGCAGCGCTCCCCTGTACTGGGAACTCCCATAGAGAAGAATGGAGAACGCAGCGCTCCCCTGTATTGGGAATTCCCTTAGAATAGAATGGAGAACACAGCGCTCCCCTGTACTGGGAACTCCCATAGAACAGAATGGAGAACACAGCGCTGCCCTGTACTGGGAACTTCCATAGAGGAGAATGGAGAACACAGAGCTCCCCTGTACTGGGAACTCCCATAGAGGAGAATGGAGAGAACACAGCGCTCCCCTGTACTGGGAACTCCCATAGAGGAGAATGGAGAACACAGCGCTCCCCTGTACAGGGAACTCCCATAGAGGAGAATGGAGAACACAGCGCTCCCCTGTACTGGGAACTCCCATAGAGGAGAATGGAGACCACAGCGCTCCCCTGTACTGGGAACTCCCATAGAACAGAATGGAGAACACAGCGCTGCCCTGTACTGGGAACTCCTATAGAACAGAATGGAGAACAAAGGGCTCACAGGTACCGGGAACTCCTATAGAACAGAATTGAGAACACATGGCTCACCTGTACCGGGAACTCCCATAGAACAGAATGGAGAACACAGCGCTGCCCTGTACTGGGAACTCCCATAGAGGAGAATGGAGAGAACACAGCGCTCCCCTGTACTGGGAACTCCCATAGAGGAGAATGGAGAGAACACAGCGCTCCCCTGTACTGGGAACTCCCATAGAGGAGAATGGAGAACACAGCGCTCCCCTGTACTGGGAACTCCCATAAGAAGAATGGAGAACGCAGCTATCCTTGATCTTGCAGCAGTCAGAAAGGCAGGAGTGTGCTCCACTTGGGCCGCGCTGATGTTGATGGTCTTTTTGGATGATTATCATCAGGGCAGTATTAGCAGTGCAGCTACCATGGACCCCTAATTGTAAGATAGGAGCTGGTCATGAGTGCGGGGCTCTGATCATCAGTACTGTGATGTGTAGGGTGGTCCACACACCAACCGATGGGGTACAACCACTTTATTAAGTCTCAATGTGACACGCTTAGGCAATGGCTTCTCTTCTTTAGACACAAGACTCGGCAGGGCTGACTCCTCCGAGGATCTGCAATGTCTCTGCAGCTGAGACTTGTCACTGGAATCAGCTTTATCAGTGATTTTGTGTCCAGACCTCCTCTCTCGTCCGGCAGAGGTGACCGTTCATTGCTAGCCCTCTTTCACAACATTGCATTCTTAATTTATTGCTATTTTTGTAGCTGGAGACCAACTCTTCCCCCCATGAGACCCCGCAGACCCGACCATGAATTTACTAATAATGAAACGTCTCTCAGCTGCTAAAACACTGCAGATCCTCGGAGGACTCAGCCCTGCAGTAATGTGTCTGGTAGCAGAGGACGAGAAGCAATTTTGGTAACGGGTCACATTGAGCCAGATCCAGAATTATTGCGCCCCATCTGCGGGTGTGGGGGTGTCTGGACCACCCAACACATCACACTACACTACTGAGGATAACCCAATGGACCACAAAGAGCACAGCTCCAATGGATCACACTCCGTCTTTCCTCCTGCTTTCTGACTGTTTCCATCTAGTGGGCAGTCCACTCAAGATCCAAGAGTAGAGGGAAGTCCATGGCAGCACCCGAAAAACAAACGTAATATCCAGGTGCTGCGCCTCCCCTACAACTTCAGGAGGTGACCACGACCGCTGACACTATTTTATCTGCATGCCCACCCTGAGTTGTGCGCCATTTTTTTCCGATCGCCCCTGCCAGTTTGCACCCACCGGGTAAGATCAGGTGCTGCCCGTTCCTATGTGCCAGCTGCTCCTGCAGAATCTCTTGCACGCGGCGGATCTCCTGCCAACCGGGAAGGAAGCAGAGGATTCCCCCTACAAGGAAGACGTATGTAGAAAAAGAAAAAGGAGAGGACGCTCTATGTGAAAGTAAGTCAGGTAATACAATAAAAATGGAACATATACGGTGCTCACTTGATGCCGTTGTGCTAATATTTTAGAGGCACAACGCTCATAAAGACCTGTTTGGCTTGATTAAGCCCCAAAAAGACAGCAGCCACATAGTCCAAGACCCCTAGTATCAAAAGACCTCGGGGAACGATAATAAAACCACAGAATAAAAATAGGACCGGGCGCTCGTCCGCAGAAATAAATCCTCGGGCGGTGGCAGCGTAGGATAAAAAATATATTTATTCCATTAAAAACACAAATAGCATAACGCGTTTCGTGCTGCAAAGCACTTCCTCAGATGCTGTAATGTTACATACATAGCAGAAAAAACAAACACTGCTTATATACTTAGTACTGAACTTTGTAATTGGTGTTAAACCTACAACCAATCCTGGTTCTTGTTTAAAGGACTGGAGAGTTTAGTGGAAGCCTATATAAAGGTTTAAAAATAGTTTAAAAATGGGGACTATAATAGAGAAAAAATCCCATTGGTGGAAAGAAATGTCGGGGAATTCATAGTATCCAATTAGAATTAGAGCTACTCTGTATTACTCTATCGAAGGCGTCTTAGCCAATCAGAGACATTAGTTTCAAGGATGGTGATTGGAGAATTATAAGGAGGGAAAATTGAGTTAACCAATGAAAAGGCGTTCAGTCATTACCAGAATTCAAAGAAAAGACGCCTATGTAAAGGTAGGCTCAAATCAATGCGTTCTTCTGTAACGAGCGCAATGAGAAAAATACAAACCCCAAACAGTGATATGATCGTGTGTGCTAATAACATAAAGATAATAAATAGTGACTGATATATGTGATTCTCAGATAAATAATATATACAAAGCACCAGTTTACACAGTTATTTAAAGGACTCCTGTCAATTAATTCAATTACTTTCCGATCTCAAGCATGACAAATCCTGTATATTAGTTACTATGGATGTTACTGCCCTCTACACCAACATCCCACATCATTTAGGTTTAAAATGCGTTACTCAAATATTAAATAATGATCGTGATTCCAGTGTTCCATTGAGGGACTTTATGATCAAAAGTTTGGAGTTTATCCTTCAAAATAATTTTATCAAATATAATGGGGTCTTCTACCATCAAATTAAAGGAACGGCCATGGGCACAAGAGTTGCGCCTTCCTACGCAAATCTTTTCATGGGGGTCTTTGAGTCGGAGTTCATTTACTCTCACCCTCACTTTAAATATGTACTTTTGTATAAGAGGTATATAGATGACCTCTTTTTTATTTGGACGGGTCCACCTGATTTATTGCATACCTTCATTTCTGATATTAATAAAAATTTGTGGGATATCAATTTTACATCACATTGGGATCCCCTTAAAACTGAATTTTTGGATGTAGAAATATTCCAACTTAATGGTTCATTTAAAACTGACACATTCTTCAAAAAGGTGGATGTGAACAGTTATATACACTTCTCGAGTGGGCACTACAAACCATGGATTACTAACGTACCATACGGGCAGTATAGACGTGTCCGCGAAAACTGCTCTGACGACGATGTATATAAAAAACAAAACAGCTATACTGAGAAACAGGTTTCTAGAAAAGGGATACCCTCCTGCCCTATTAGATGATGCTGAAAATAAAGTAACTCCCTTACAGCAAAAAGACTGTTTTACTTATAAAAAAAAAAAAAAAAGATCTAAACAAACAAGAAACGTCTAACACTAAACAAACAAATGAAGCAAGGAGGAAATACTCTTTAGTTACCCAGTACAATACAGCTCATATACAGATTAAGAAGATTCTCCAGAAATATTGGCACATAATCCAAAGTGATCCCTTTTTGCAACAATCAGTACCAAGACACCCTGGTTTAATTTTTAAAAGGGCACCAAATTTCAAAAATTTCATTGCCCCCAGCCGAATTCGTGGTCCAAACGAAATAAACTCAAATGACAGCACGGCCCCAAATAGCAGTCCTTGTGGTACCACGTCATGCTTATGCTGTAAGTCCATTGTTAAAGCTACTTCTTTCTGATCAACCACCACTAGTGTTGTTCATAAAACTGAAAATTTTTTTTAAAAATTTTTTTTTAAAACCCTTTAATTTTTTAAAACTTTTTTTTTTTTTTTTTTCCCCCAAAAAAGGAAAAAAAAAAAAAAATTTTTTCCCCAGGGAAACCCAAAAAAAAAAAAAAATTTTTTTTCCCCAAAAAAAAAAAATTTTTTTCCCCCCCCCCCCCTTGGAAAAATTTTTTTCCCCCCCCAAAAAAAAAAAAACCCCCCCCCCCCAAAACCCCCCAAAAAAATTTTTTTTAAAAAAAAAAACCCCTTTTTTTGGGGGGCCCCTTTTTTAAGGGTTTTTTTAAAAAAAAAATTTTTATACCAAAAAAACCGGGCCCCCCCTTTAAAAAAAAATTTCTTTTTAAAAAAAACCCCTTTTTTTTTTAAAAGGGGGTTTTAAAAAGGGGGTTTTCCCTTTACCCCCCCCCCAAAAAAAAACCCCCTAATGGGAAAAAAAAACCCAAAAGGGCTTTTTAACCCCCCCTGCTCGGGGGGCCCCCAAAAAAAAAAAATTTTTTCCGGGAAAAGGGGAAAAAAGGGTACCCCCCTTGGGGTTTGGCCCCCCCTTCCAAAACCCCCCTTTTTTTTAAAAAAAAAAAAAAAAAAAAAATTTTTTAAAAAAAAAAAAAAGGGGGAAAAATTTAAAAATTTAACAAAAACCAATAACCAAAAAAGTTTTTTTTTAAAAAAAAAAAACGTAAAAAATTTTTTTAAAAAAATTAAATCCCCCCCCTTTTTTTTTAAAAAAAAAATTTAAAAATTTTCATTGCCCCCCCGCCCAATTCTTGGCCCCAAAAGAAAAAAAACCCCAAAAGACAGCACGGCCCCAAATAGCAGTCCTTGTGGGGACCCCCCGTTTATGCTTGCTGTAATCCCCAAAGTTAAAGCTATTCTTTTCTGATCAACCACCCAGTTTTTTCATAAAAATGAAACACACTTTAAAAATTTAAAGTTCGTTTGTCAAAATAAATTTTAAATTTAGTGCCCATTTTAATCTGCAATACATTGGAAAGCCAACCCCCCCCGCCCCTACATTTAAACCCGAATTTTTACAGTAAAATTTTCAATAAAAAGGGGACCCCAAAACACTGTGTATCGAGGCACTTCAAACCCTTTCATCAAAAGGAACCCTTTAAAACTAACTAAAACAAACCCATAGATCACATATCAAAAATTTCCCCCATGATTTGAATTTCCCCATATTACAAAGAAGAGTAGTTTGGATGTTTCACCCTCAAAAAGGGGAACCCCCAAAGGGGTTTTAAAAAAAGCATTTGGGGGCCCGGGGTTTTTTGGGGTTTGTTCCATGTGGGGGTTTTTTTTTTTTTTTTTTTAAACGTTTTATTTCATTTGATTTTTTTTTTTCCTACAAATCTTTCCAATCACCCAGGAAACCCTCGGTTTTATAAGTTTTTCTTTTTTATGCATCCTTTTAAAACCCCCTTTACCCCTAAAGTAATCCCGGGGTTTTAAACCCGATGTCCTTTCCGTTTCTCTTCCCCTTACTATTGGTTTTTTAAATTTTGTAAACGAGATCGTTTTTTGGGGTTTTTTACTTTTTAAACATATATCCGGGTTTCCTATTTTTTTTTTTAAATTTTCCTTTGGGGCGTTTTGGGGATTTATTATTTATCTTTAGAATCACAAAACAACATTTTCCCATTTTTTATCTTTATGGGGGATTACAAAACACGATCAAAAATCATGGGGGGGCCTTTGTATTTTTTTTCATTTGGGGCTCCCTTTAAAAGGGAAAAACGCATTGATTTGAACCTACCTTTACATAGGGCCCCTTTTTTTTTAATTTTTGTAATGACTGAATGCCTTTTTTATTGGGTTTTTCTCAAATTTTTCCCCCCTTATAAATTTTCCAATCACCACCCCTTTTTTTTTTTTTTTTATTTTTTTTTTCTTTCCTTCCCTGATTGGCTAAGACGCCTTCGAAGAGTAATAAAGGGGTACTCCCAATTTTCCTAAAATTGGGAAAAAAATAAAATCCCCCACATTTCTTTCCACCAATGGGTTTTTTTTCTCTAATTTAATTTCCCCAAATTTTAAACTTTTTTTTAAACCTTTTTTCATTGGCTTCCACTAAACTCTCCCGTCCCTTTAAACAAGGAAACCCAGGATTGGTTGTAGGGTTTTCCCCCAATTACAAGTTTTTGAACCAAATATATAAAGCCCGTGTTTGTTTTTTTCTGCTATGGAAGTAACCTTTTTAAACATCGAGGAAGGGGCTTTTTCAGCACCCCCAACCCCGTTTTGCTAATTTTTTTTTTTAATTTAATAAAAATATCTTTTAAACCTACGCTGGGGGACCCGGGCCCCAGGATTTATTTCTGCCGGGGAGCGCCCGGTTTTCCCATTTTTAATTTTGAAGGTTTTCCTACCCCAAGGGAAAACGGTACAGACGTCAAAACCTGGCCCGGCCCCCCATGATGCAACCAAAACACAGCCCCCCCCCACAGGGTCTGCTACCCCCTGCCGGGGGCCCCCCGGAAAAGCAACTGCACCCCTGCTCCCCCCCTCCCCCTGGGGGGGTGCAAATTGTCAATGGGGAAGAAAGACCCCTCGCTGATCAGCTCCAAATCCGGGAAAAAAGTCCCTTATGAGGGCTAAAAACAAAGGAGACAAAATTAAAAAGGGGGGTCCCTTACAGGGCCCTGGGCGGTTTTTACAGCTTCCGGCTCCCCTTCCCCGTTTAGGCCGTTGGGGGGGGTTTTTACACCCAGGCTCCCCTTTCCGGGGGTTCGGCAACAAGCCCCGCCGGGTCCGGGGGGTTCTTCAGCTTTAGGCCCGCCACTTTCCCTTTTCCCGGGGGCCACTTTTCGGTTTCTTCAGCTTTAGGTCCCACTTCCTGCCCAAAATCCGTTTGGGGGGTTCTACAGCCAGGTCCCACTTTTTCCCGCCCAGGCCTTTTGGGGGTTTTACACTTCCCTCTCCCACCCCCCACCTTGGGGGTCACCGCTCCCCTTCCCCTGGGGGCCGGGGGGTTCTACACATTCCCAAATTCCCCACCTTCCCAAACTTTGAACCCCGTCAAGGGCCCGGGGGGGTTTTAAAAGCCTTTTAGACTTCCCACTTCCCCCAGCCCGGGGGGGGGTTTTACTGCTGCAAGGGGGCCCCACTTCCGCCCAGGCCGTGGGGGTTTTTTTTTTCTACACTTCGGTTTCCCCTTCCCCCCCCCGGCCGTGGGCGGTTCTACAGCTTCAGGCTCCCACTTCCTGCTCAGGCCGTGGGCGGTTCTACAGCTTCAGGCTCCCGCTTCCTGCCCAGGCCGTGGGCGGTTCTACAGCTTCTGACTCCCACTTCCTGCTCAGGCAGTGGGCGGTTCTACAGCTTCTGACTCCCACTTCCTGCTCAGGCTGTGGGCGGTTCTACAGCTTCTGACTCCCACTTCCTGCTCAGGCTGTGGGCGGTTCTACAGCAGTGACTGAAATATCAGATTTGCTATTCTTAGCTGAGCGTTTTAGAGGGACATTGGCGATGGAAGGGTTTTAACAGCAGGGCACAGAGCTCTAAAGGGTGAACATTTGTCAGTAAGAAACAAACAAGCTCCTGTGCTGCTTAAACTTCAGGAAGTGAGGTCACCACCCCGGCTACTGCTAAAGCAGAGAGAGGTGGCCGGTAACCTAGTGAAGCTTGTGTACATAAGCAGGAGAAAAGAACTGCTCTAACTCTGAAAGGAAGCAAAATCAGAAGAGCAATATATTTGGCATTAGCCTTTATGTACCTTTACCTACATGTCTTAAAGCCAACGAACGTGTAAAAATTTTGTTTTTGTCGTCATCGTCTGGCAGCCATAACTTTTTTATTTTCCTGTACTCGGAGCTCATTAAGGGCTTGTTTTTTGCTGGATGAGTTGACGTTTTCAATAGCACCATCTTGGGGTTCTTAAGACGCTTTGATCACTATTTATCAATGTTTGTGGGAGGCGGGATGAACAAACTACAGCAATCCTGGAAGTGTTATTTACTTTTATTTTTTTACAGTTGTCACGGTGCGCTATAAATGATGCGCTCATTTCACTCTGCCGGTCACTACAAATACAGCGATACCCAATCAATATGTTTTCTTCTCTAAATAAATGTTTTTATTGTGTGAAACCAATAAAACTAAAAAAAAAACAAAAAACACACACCACGTTTTGCATCGCCAGAGTCAAGGCCAGAACTTTTTGTATTTTTCTGTGTGCAGAGCTGTGTATGGGCTTGTTTTTTGCGGGATGAGTTGTCATTTTCATTGGTAAAATTTTTAGGGGAAGGGGAGGGAGGGCAAGACTTTTTGATCACTTTTAAATTGTTTTTTTTGGGAGGCAGCATGAAGGAAATACTGCAATCCTAGTAGTGTTTTTTTTTTTTTTTTGTTTTTTTTTTACAGCGCTCACCGTGCACTATATGTGAAAAGTTAGTTTTACACTGGGGGTCAATACCCAATTTATATAGTTTATGTTGCAGCATAAAAAAACAATTGTGTAAAACAATAAATTTATGCATCGCTGTATTCTGACATCCATAACTTTGCTCCCTTTCCTGTGTGCAGAGCTGTGTAAGGGCTTGTTTTTTGCAGGTTAAAGCCACGCTTTTATTGGCACCACTCTGCTGCTTATATGACTTTTACATCCGTTTTTATTTTAACGCAACTCCATCTAAAGAAAATTAAAATGGACAAAATCAGCAGGTCCTGATAGCATATACCCCTGTGTAATAGGAGGATAATCATGGCAGTCCTTCCTTAAAGGGGTTTTGCCACGATGTAATGTTGACGTGGGATCGTCCAAAATGGGTATTTAATAACTTTTCTAAATATATGTGATTAAAAAAATTGCAGCCTGAGAAACCTACAGGCTGCCTTACCTGCCCTTAGTTACTCAAAAGCTTCTATTAGATACGACCTGACAAGAGCTGCTGGCCGGCTTGCGCAGATCACACTTCTTATCTGATGAGAGGAAGCTGAAGAAGCTTTCAAGGCACCGGGTAGAAATATGTTGTCTTTTGTATACAGAATCCACTAGTTGTAGTGTGATTATTTGAGTAGATCCCTGCTTTATCTGATGACAGAGAACATGAAGGAGCTTTCAAGGGGCTGTGGAGAAAAGGTGTTGTCTTTTGTATACAGAATCCACTAGATGTAGTTTGATTATTTGAGTGAACATTGCACACGATCCCTTATGCATGGCTCTGTCCTCTGGCTGTCTCTCTCTCTCTCTCTTAGCTCAGCATTGCTTTGTT
Organism: Phyllomedusa bahiana; assembly: GCA_025379985.1. Classification (NCBI taxonomy): domain Eukaryota; kingdom Metazoa; phylum Chordata; class Amphibia; order Anura; family Hylidae; genus Phyllomedusa; species Phyllomedusa bahiana. The sequence continues at coordinate 11,280 of JAODAL010031056.1, read as the reverse complement.
TACATTTGCTTCCTAGCAGATAAAGCACGTCCTGGCAAAACCCCTTTAAGCTCCCGGCTGCCATGGCAACTAAATGGAGCAGGAGGGGTGCAATGAACCACTCCCCCAGTGTCTGATCATTTAGACACCATGGCATGAAAATGGTTATGTGGCCAGGTTCGGAGCAGGCTCTGTTTGAGGTCTCCAGTAGCAGGTACCCACCATGGGTCAGCGGGTGAGCACGCTCTATACCTCCTGAACACCTCCATAACAGATCTATAGATCCCGGACATACAGGGTTTAAAAGAGTAAATATTTTCTTTTTTAAAAAATATCTAAATAAATGAAACATAATAATTGGCATCGCTGCATTAGGCTATGTTCACACAGCCTGCTGTGTGCTATGGCCCGACCTCCGATCATGTCGGGGAACACGCTAGCTTCTCATAGCACTCAATGAGCACTTGGGTTTTACCAGATTTCCAGGTCATATTCCGGGGAGGATTGCAGCGCACTAACACCCCGAAGTACGCCCTGCAAACACGTGTGAATATTCCCTTAGTTGGCCATTAAACATCACTCACCTGGCGCACTAAATGCTATTAAATAAAAAAAAATTAAAAATTACCAAAATTGTGTTTTTTTTTGTTCATAACACGTCCCCAAAAAGTTTAAATAAAAAGTGATCAAAAAGTCATGTGCATCCCAAACCTGTACCAATAAAAAGTACATATCATCCTGCAAAAAACAAGCCCCGACTCCATAGGAGGAAAAAAAAAAAAAGTTAATGATCATAGTAAATGGCGCTGCAAATTTAAACTAAATTTTAAAAGGAATTCCCCCCCCCCCCCAAAAAAAAAAAATTACAAATACATAAGGAAACCCCTACATGTACCAGCCACACTCCACCTCACAAAGAATTTACTTTTTTGGGAGGGGTGTAGGGGCGTGGCTCCAAGTATATTCTATGGTACTGGAAATGGTAGCATTATCAAGTACAAATTGTCCCGCAAAAAACAAGCCCTCCTATGTCTTTGTAGATGGAAAAAAAAAATAATAATCTGGCTCGGAAGGTGCAGTAGCAGGAAAGGGTTAAACCCTAATGAACTCACATGGCGCTGGACACGTACCTGTGGATTTTGGTAGGACGTCCTCCCCAGCGTGGGTAAGATCTCTTCCAGATAATGCTCCTTCACGGGGTACATAAATCCGGGCACCCTCACGATGGGGCATTTCTCGAAGTAGCGGGAGATGCGCTCGTTGTCGCCGGTGGCGCTCATCAGGACGACCTTGATGTCCGGGTTCTCCTCCAGAACCTGCTTGAGGAGGATGAGGAGGAAGTCGGTGTTGACGTCCCGCTCGTGCACCTCGTCCACCACCACGTGGCTCACCCCCTCCAGCCCCGGGTTGGTCTGCAGTTTCTTCAGCAGCACCCCGACGGTGCAGAAGAGGAGGGCGCCCCCTCGTGGGGGCAGGGAGCTCTCCAGTCTGACCTGATAGCCCACGTTACGGCGCAGGCTGGGCCCCAACTCTTGACCTACGCGCTGAGCCACGGACACGGCGCTGATCCTGCGGGGCTGGGTGATCAACACGTTGCAGTGGGCGCCGCGGCCCTTCAGGACGGCGTCCTCCATGATGTAGCGCGGGATGCGGGTGGTTTTGCCGCATCCCGTGTCTCCGGCGATCACCCCCATTTGGGGTTTCAATGGCGGACGGGTGACCTCGGGGTGGGCGGGGGGCGGGTCCTGTAAGGCGATGCTGTTGTCCCATCTTTCTTCCAATGAACGACTGATACGGACGGCTTCCGCCTCGGACAGCGGGGTGTACGGCCGACCCGTGATCGGATCCGAGAAGCCAGAGGGCGCAAAGGACTCGTCCAACATCTCCACATACGAGGTCCCCTCAAAATCCTCTCTAAATTGTGACCCAGCAATGGGCTCTAAAGGAAACTGAAGCACAACAAATCAGCAACTACCCCCCTAAAATAAATGTCTCATACTCCAGTCACATCTAAAGCTGCAATGAAATTCGCTGTTAACATGTCTTATACCCCAGTAAACATCTAAAGGGCAGAAATTCTGCTTAATCATGCTTATATCCGTAATCAAAACCAAATTAATTTTGGAACGGGTTTTATACCCGGCGAAACGCTTTAATGTTATCAAAAAAAAATTTCTAAAAAGGTTTTTTACTTTTTGGTTTTCACTTTTTCCAGCCTTTTTGAAATAATCCCCTTAACCATCCCCCCGTCCATAGCTTTTTTCTTTATTCTTATACCCAGTCCATCAAAGCTGCAATTTGCTGTTACATATTCTTATACTCCCTTTACTTTAAAAAGCTCTATGCATTCTGTTTACTCATTCAATACTTGAAATTTAAAAGCTGCAATTCTCCCATTTTGTCTGTTTTTTTTCCCGTCACACAAAAAGCATATGAAATTCTACTTACATCAGTTCATATACTCCAGTCGCATCTAAAGCTGCTATGACAGTCCTGCTTACATCTGTTCATATATTCCAGTCACGGCTAAAGCTGAAACGCAGTTTTCTTACTCTTCACATGCCCATAATCAAAGGCTCAATTCTGCTGTTTTGTCATGTGTTACACTCCAGTTATATCTAAAGCTGCTATAACAATTCTGTTTACATCTGTTCATAGACTCCAGTCACATCCAAAGCTGCTATCACAATTCTGTTGGTTTTTGGTAACAAAGCATTGTGGGAGTTCATAGAGTAGTAACAGTAAAACCCCGCGGGTTCAGACGGGGTTACGGAATTTTTGACAGCGCTTTGGGGAGTGACTAAGTGGGAAGGTACACCAGTGCCCTTTCTACAACATAATCATCTTGTGAGGGCAATGACAGGTAAGGCTCCCCGCTGGGTGGGCTCTAACTCCCCCCGGTAAAGAATCCCCACCTTTTTGCACGATCTGGGGATTGGAAACCTCTTCGCCTGTCTGTGCTGCTCCTTAATTTTCTGCACCGATGAGCTGTTGTACATCAGTTATCGGGGCGGTTTGGGGGTGCCAGGGCCCAATCAAAAAAAGAAAAAGTTTGGGTAAAAAAAATGTAAATGCAGATATCCCGCCTGCTCTGGGGTCGCCCCCGCAGTCATGCAGATATCCCGCCTGCTCTGGGGTCGCCCCGCAGTCATACTGATATCCCACTTGCTCTGGGGTTGCAGTGCAGATATTACCACAACAATCACGACTTCTGCCTGGCGACCCCAGAGCAAGCACGATATCTGCATTATACTGGGTGGCGACCCCAGAGCAAGCACGATATCTGCATTATACTGGGTGGCGACCCCAGAGCAAGCACGATACTTCATATCCCTGGTGCGACCAAGAGAAGCACGTATCATTATACTGGGTGGCGACCGACAACACAAACCGAATCGGGTGGCCAAAGAGCAGGATATCTGCATTAATGGGGGGCCCCAGAGCAAGCACGACATCTGCATTATACTGGGTGGCGACACCAGAGCAAGCACGACATCTGCATTATACTGGGTGGCGACCCCAGAAGCACCATCGGTACGACCCAGAGCAAGCAGACACTGCTTTACTGGTGGGACCCAAATGCAAGCACGACATCTGCGTGCACCCAGAAAGCCGACATTCATTATATGGGGGGGCGACCCCAGAGCAAGCACGATATCTGCATTATTCTGGGTGGCGACCCCAGAGCAAGCACGATATCTCGAAAGCAGCCACAACACATGACCGAGGATCATCCTTGCTCCAGGTTTCTCATCAGCCTGCGGCTCACTTTGATTTTTTATGTAAGGTGGGAATGGCAGGGACACAACCCCAGGATGGACTTCACCGCTTCTCCTTGGGGCGAGCAAACAGAGCAGGTTCACACTGCGGGTTTGGACGCTAGTTCTGGGCGTGGATTCCACATCCAGAATCAGTGTCCAATCCGACTGTAAAGAGATTTACATTCTACCCTATGGAAAATCAGCCGCAGCGTTCAGACAATGCCGATTTTTCTTGAGTGCTATTGGCCGATAATAATCAATTATAGGAGGATGAAATTGGTCTTGGGTGTATGTATATGTATATATATATATAACAATACACATAAACACAGTCATATGAAAAAGTTTTGGGGCACCCCTATTAATCTTAATCATTTTTAGTTCTAAATTGTTGGGTGTTTGCAACAGCCATTTCATTTGGGGAATAATCTATAACTGATGGAAAAGGTAAATTTTCTGGATTGAAATGAGGTTTATTGTACTAACACAAAATGGGGCAATATGCTTAAACCCAAATTTTGATCGGTGCAAAAGTAGGGCACCCCAACAGAAAAGTGACTTTAATATTTAGTAAAATCCTCCTTTTGAAAAAAATAACAGCCTCTAGTGCTTCCTTTTGCTTTTAATCAGTTCCTGGTCCTGGATGAAGGTTTTTTTGACCATTCCCCCTTTACAAAAAAAAATTTAAAGTTCATTTAAGTTTGAGGGTGCCGAGCATGGACACCCCTTTAAAAGGGAAATCCCCCGTTTTTCAAGATATTGGGCCCTGGGGACGGGGGAGGGCCATTCCAGAACATTGAAATTTTCTCCTCTGCTGAATCCTGAAAAGTTTTTAAATTGGTTTGGGATCTTTGTTTTGTAAAAAATACCCATCCCCGGCGTAACTTCAAATTTTTCACTAAATTTTGTCCTTTAATTCTAAAGGGAATCTCGTTTCCTGATTTTGAACCCATGCGCCCCAACTTTAAACCCGGTTTCCCGGTGGGGCCCATTGGCCACACGGGCCCCCCAAAGAAAATTAAGGGAAAAACCCTCCCCACCAATTTTTACGTGGGAAAAGGGAAAAAGTGTTTTTCTTGGGAAAATGCTGTTTTTTTGGGGACCCCAAAGCATAACCCCTTTTTTTGTATGACCAAAAATTTAATTTTTGTTTCATCAGTCCACAGGACCTTCTTCCAGAATGAAGCGGGTTGTCCAAAGTCCCTTTTGCATACCTCAGGCGACACGTTTGCCCCCGTGTTTTTCGGGAAAGGCTTTTTTTTGGCATCACTTCCCATAAAAGCTTCTCCTTTTGCAAAGTTTGCTGTTTTGGGTTGCCCCAATTGCACAGTGACACCACCCTGCAGCAAGATGTCGCAGCTTTTTTTGGAGGTGGTCTGGGGGATTGTCCTTGACTCTTCTCACCATTCTTTTTCCCTCTGCTTTTCTGATTTTTTTTTCTTGGGCCTGCCACTTCGGGGTTTAACAAAAATTTCCCCTGTGGCTTCCTTTTCCCTTTACATTTTTCCCCACAGTGGAAACTAAACGGGTTTAAAAATTTGAGACAAACTTTTTTTTCCCTTCCCCTGAACAACTATGTTGAAAAATCTTTTGTTTTCCCAAAAAAATTCCCTTTGAGAGTTTTTTTGAGGAGCCCATTTATTCCACTCTTCACAGGAGATTCAAATAGGAAACAACTTGCAATTGGCCCCCTTTAAAAACCTTTTTTTTTCTTCCCTTTTGGGTACACCTTGGGTATGAAGAAACAAAGCTATTAGGTTACAAAAAACCCAAGTTTTTGCTTTAGAAAGTAAATAAAAAGGAATTAGGATATTCAAATCAATTTAAAAAGATAAAGGGGACCCAAAAATTTTTTCACCAGTCAAAAAAATTTTGGGTTTTAAAGCCTATTGCAAAATTTTGTGTTGTAAAAATCAACCCTTTCAATCCCGGGAAAAATTTTCGTTTTCCCTTTTTAATATATCAAATTGAAAAGGCTGTTGCAAACAAACCCCAAAATTTAGAACTAAAAAAATGGGGTTTTTTTAATAGGGGGCCCAAACCTTTTTTTAAAAAGATTTTGTGCATGTATGTTTTTTTATATATTTTTATATATATATTTTTTATAAAATATATATATAATAATACACAAAACAAAATACACACACTTTTTTCCCCCTGGGGGGGGGGGGGGGGGAAAGATTTGAAACACATTGATCAATTTTTAACTAAAATTATTCTATTCCCCAAAGCAAAATTAAGAGGAGAATTTAAGTCATTTTTTTTACTTTTGTAAAGCAGCAGTTTCCCCTCCATTTTTATTATTTGGTGGCTTTTCCCTTAAATGAGATTGGGTCAAACTTCTGGATCCTTCCCAAGTTCTCACAATATTGGTGGGAATTTTGGGGCCCCCTTCCTCCTGACAGAAGGGGGTTCACTGGGCCATGTTTTGGGGGGTTTCTCCTTCTCACTCCCCGGCCTTTTAGTTTTTCCATACCTTTCCCAAAATATTTTTTGAGATCAGGGTTTTTGTGACGGCCGCTCCAAAACATGGACTCTTTCTCCTTAACCACTTTGTACCATTTGGGCCCCAGTTTTGGGGTCGTTGTCCTTTTGGGAAAGCCCCTTTTCTGCCCAAGCTGAACTTCTGGCTGAGTTGGGAGGCGCTTCATATTGCCCCCAAACCCTTTTTTCCTCAGATGCCATCTATTTGTTGAAGTGCACCAGTCCCCGTAGAAAAACAACCCAAAAACATGACTGCTCCCCCCCGTGTGTCACATTTGGTGGTGTTCTTGGGCTTTCAACCTTTCCCCTTTTTCCCTCCAAAGAACGATGGCCATTAGGCCAACATTTCACTTTAGTTTTGTCAGCCCAAAGGGACATGTCCCAAAAAGAGGTCTTTTTTTCCTGTGCATTTACAAACAAAATCTGGTTTTTTCTATGTTTCTTTTGGATAAGGCTTTTTTCCGGCAAGGGTTTTCAGCCCATTTTTGATACGGGCTCATTTCACGTGGATAATGACACAATTTCCCACCCCTTCCGCCCAGCACCTTCACAGGTCGTTTGCTTTTTTTCTTGGGTTGATCCACATGTCCCCAAAGACTTCATCTCTGAGACACAAAACCCGTCTCCTCCCTAGGGGTATGAGGCTGGACATTCCCATCTTGTTTGTATGTGTAAAATTTGTTTGCAGATGACCGAGGCCCTTCAGGTATCTGGAAATTGCCCCCAAAGGGATATCCAGACTTGTTCAAGTCCACAAATTTTGGGGGGGGAAAAATGCCCGATGGGGCTTTAATTTTAAAAAGGGAGGGGAAAACCTCCAGGGGCTTTATATAAAAGAAACCGCCCAAAGGGGGGCTTTTAACAAGGGGAAAGGGAGAAACCTCAATCTTATATGGGGGGAGGGGAAAACCTAAGGGGTTTAATAGAGGGGGGGGAAAAACCCGCAGATGGGGCTTTATATAGAGGGGAGGGAAACCTGCAGATGGGTTTAATAGAGGGGGGGAGAAACCGCAGATGGGGGCTTTATATAGAGGGGGGGGAAACCCGAGATGGGGTTTATATAGAGGGGAGGGGAAAACCTGCAGATGGGGCTTTTTTATAGAGGGGAGGGAGAAAATGCAGATGGGGCTTTATAAGGGGAAAAGGGGAAACGGAGGGGCTTTATAAGAGGGGAGGGAGAAACCTCAGAGGGGGTTTATAAAAGAAGGGGGGGGGGAAACTGCGGTTTTCAACCTTAATGTAAGCCTTTTTCAAATCTCCTAAAAATCCCAAATGCCGCCCCCTTTCACTGCGCCCCCGCTAATGACCAAGACCTGCAGCCAATACAGCCTCAGGGTCATGTGCCCCTGTGCCAGGGAAAAGGGCCCGCAGCCTTTGGAAAAAAGCTGCCGGGGCACTGAACCGACTCATTTGGGCCGGGAGCATTGTGCCCCGCAGGAACGGCAACCTCCCACCCCTGAGCTCCATGCATCGTGCAATCAAACCTTCAGCTTCTGACACGCGAGGGCGGCAGCTTTCCTCTCGGCTTCAATCCAGCGCTGACCCCGAGCAGTGAAGGTCATGGGTTCGGGCCAGTGCAGGGTCAGGCGACAGGTCTTGGTCCGGTTTCCGATCCGCTGATAGTGCATGAAGCTCTGAGGAAAAAAAAAAACACAGGATGCATTACAGCAATGGCCGTGTGCTGCCGGGAGACCCGGCTGAGAGGTGCAAACTGCATCATCTGCTCAGAAACGAGAGGATCACCCATCCTCAGCAGGGAGCCCGGCAAGAGTAGTGCAGGCTGCAGAGTTGACTCCCGTGTCTCACAATGGTGGCCCGCTAAGGCTATGTTCACACCACGGATTTGAACACCCATTCTGATGCGGATAAAACCGGCGTCCAAATCGGGCCGCAGTCCGCCTGACACTGTTTCAAAGCAGCGCACACGACGCCGATTTATTCTCGGTGCTGAATAAGAAGCGACCTGTCGATTCCCAGGGTGGACACGGCTATGTCTAACCTCTAATCTGATTCCGCCTTGAAAACTGATTCCTATTGACCTCAATAGAAATTCGCCTAATAGTTCATAGGAAGAGAACCGTCAGCGCAAAACTTTGACTGCGCTCATTCATTGGTCGTATTCCACATGGAAATTTACTACTGATGTCAATGGGGACGGCCAAGATCCTCGCACCACATGCACCCACAACATTTGTACGAGTATTACACGTGGATTTTAATCCCCTTAATGACCGCTCTGTCTTTCGACAGTGGGCGGATTGTGTTCTGTTGGCAGCGACACCAAAAGACGCATCTGCCAAAAGAGGGGCTGTGGGGCTCCAGAGCTGCAGATAACCTCTCCAGTCCAAGAGCAGTCTCTGTGCACAGCAGGGACCGGGGAGAAGCCTATGATCCCCGGCGCTTAACCCTTTGATCACCACCTGATCAAAGGGGATTCCCAATGCCAATGCCTGATGAAGCCTGGGGAATGTGTATACAGTCAGCCCCAGAGCTGTGTGGATACTAAGCCTGCTGTTAGGGTGCACGGTGTGTTACCCCAACAGCAGCCCGTGCCATACTGACATAGTGTAATGTATTGTAAAATATAATGCCCAGCACAATGGTGAATGTAGGTGGTGCTTGTGGAGCGGAGTATAATGACAGTTATATAGAAATTCCACAAAGGCGTACTTGATTTTAAATTGCAAAAATCGTTCTATAGATATATAGTGTGAAATTTACATAAATAGGTTACAAGGCATGATTTCCATACATAGATTTACATAATGAGGATGTAGGGCCAGGAGAGGATGTGATCGTTCTTAAATAATAGTATAATGTATTAGCATACAGGAATATACAGGAGCATGCTAATGCATTACTAGGGGGTAAAACAAAAAAAGTGGAAAAAATTTAAATAAAATAAAAATTTAATAAAAATGATTGCTCATATATTAATATATTACACAAAAAAAACAAAAACACACATTAGGTAAGCACACGGCCGCAATACCTTGTTAAATTAATCTAATGGATTATTTACTGTGAAATGTGAACAGTATAAAAAAAAAACCTGCAAAAACATTAACAAAAAGTATGAAGTAATTTATATGTAACCTGAAACTACTCCCCCCAACACCAAAAATACAAGTCCTAATGTAACGGCATCATAGGGAAACAAAAAACGACTTAAGGGGTTAATGGGGATCCGCAACCCAAACCAGTAGGCATGAAATGGACTCTGCATGCCGCCCGCAAAACCAAAAACGGAAAACTCCTATAAATCCACAGACATGTATGAACGGGGCTGCGCCAGTAGTCTGGTGTCTTCTCAGCCCGGGGTCTAGAGCAGCCTCATTTGTTATATACTTTTAACCAGGCGCCCTCCAGTATCAGGCGCATTATGGGGCGCCCGCTGCACTTTGCAACGCGCCTGATTTCAGGAGCATGTGGGAGGCCGGGGTGCACTAGAACCGTATGAAGCTGCACATTTATAGCTTCAGTCCGGCAAATCCAGGCCATTACTGCTGGGACAGGTAGAGCTCACCTGAGCCTGAAGTGTCGCTTTGTAGCTAGAAAGCGCTAAATCTATGACCGACAGGAGAACAGGTTCAGAGATTCAGGCGCAGTCTACACTGCTAATGGGCGCAGGAAAAAAAAAAAAAGTCATGCATGTTGCCCTTTACTGTAGTAAAAAAAAAAAAAAGAAAGAAATAATACTGCTTATAAAACGCATTGAAAGACACGGATCTCAACAGCCGATCCTTGGGGATCCAATGCTTCACCCCTTAAGCCCTCGGCGCCTGAAAAGGCCCTAGAGACGCAGCTACATTATTTTTTTAGTCTTTGCCTCCCTTGCGTTTCGTCACTTTCTTATTCATTCAATAATGTAGCCGTATAAGGACTTGTTTTCTGCGGGAGAAGTTGTATTTTTCGGGAGTGTAGTTTGCTTTTAAATAGAAATTACCGAGTAATTTAAAAAAAAAAAAACATTTTTGCAGTGAAAACATAAAAAAAAGCATTTTTCTGCAGTTATTTTTTACACCATTCACATTTCACACTTAATAACGTGTTAGATTAATTCTACAGGTTATTACGGTCGTGTGGAGACCTAATATGTGTAGGGTTGTTTGTGTAATATATGGACAATAATTTTATTAACGTATTTTTTTTTGTATTAGCAGACTCCTGTACACTTCATTATGCCAATACATTACCTTCTGTATCAGTATGACTCAGGCTGCTGTTAGGGTAACACACAGTGCGCCCTGACAGCGGTCTTACTATCCACACAGCTCTGGGGCTACTCTAGGTCCCCAGGACTGACTGTACAGACATTCCCTGGGCTCCATCCGGCACTGGGAATCCCGTTGACCCGATGGAGCAGGAGAATCCCCTATGATCATGCCGCAGTCGTGGACAACGGCAATCAAAGGGTTAAACGTTGTGGATCGGAGGCTTCCTCCGGTACCTGCCGTTCACATAGAGACTGCTCTGTAACTACACTGTTCCCAGCGCAGTTTCAGAGATAAAAGCTGCAACATCATCATTTGGTGTTTCTACCAACAGAGAACACGATCCGCCTGCCGTCAAGCGGAAACATTTTACTCCATAGTGTGAACGTCCCCTACCGAAAATCTGCATCAAATCCACCTCCAAAATTCACGCTGAATTTAGGCGTGAAATTTTCAGCCGTGTAAACCTACCCCTATACGCCCTGGCGGTGGACAGCTGGCAGCGGCGTGCGGTTCTATACATTCCAATAAATCAGAAAGTCCAATAATCCGGCACAGACAGAGGGTTGGATCGAGAGGGCACAGATACAGGGAGAGTCACTGTTGTAACTCCCATTAGGATGAAGCAGACAATACTCCGCCCCTGTGTCACATGCGGAGCCGTCACCTCCGCTATCACCCGGACACACGGGGGCGCTGTGTTCCTGTATCGGCAGCACATGGGGGGATAGCAGTCATTTCAGTTTCGCTGTTTTCCTCCTCCGACGCCTGGAACCACCGACCGTATCGGCCTCTCTTCTCCACATCCCTCGCTCCCGATTGCCGGCAAAGTCCCCTCTTTT
>JAODAL010031055.1:0-49018 GCA_025379985.1 Phyllomedusa bahiana | reverse complement strand
CATTGAGGTCACCACGACCCGGGGTCAAGTATTCAACCCCTTTTGGCTGTGAAACATCCCCATATCCTCAGGCTTCTTCCACCAAACCTGACAGTCGTTCCAGCTTCTCGATCCGTTAGCTTCTTTTTCCCTTGATTCTTGCAAACCCGTTTTCCCCCATCAGAGCCTGTTCTTTTGACTTTCATCTCTTCGCTCCAAATCACCAGTTTCCAATCTTCCATTTTTTGTACTTTTTGGCGAACTTGAGCCAACGCTTCTTATGACAAGATTGAAGTCGTGGCTTCTTCATCTTTATTCGGGCCATCATTCCAGACCTGTGTAATGTGCGTTGACCGGTGCTTGCACAGATGTCTGCGATCTCACTCTTAGAAAGCCTACGAGCCGCCTCCACTACCGTGTCTTAGCGTCAGAACTGATTGACATTGTGATGAGCGACTTGTTTACTCTGATATTTCCCCTGGACGTCACCTCTTGGCTTTGGATGGATGGACTTCATTCATATTCTTCCAGCTGTCAGGGCCTCACATGATGCAGTTTGGCAATTTTCTTGTCCCACAGACGCTCGATGGGCTGGATGATACGGCTTCTCTTTTCTTAGGAAATCTTCTTCATGGCTGCTCAAACCAGTGACCTTTCGCTTGGGAATCAGCCAAATAACACACTGATCTATTAGGGAATGTGAGAACAGGTTGTCTTTTGTACCACCACCAGGAGCAAAACATGAACAATGGAGTTACATGAGAAGAATCTGCAGAACTAAGCAGATGCTAAATAGCTGCAGATCAAAGTTATGTATGATATAGCCAAGATGATTGTCTATAAAATGATGGGAGTCTCATGTTCAAAGCTGTAGTGGATGATAAGATATGGAGCCTGAAAGTCAAAAGTTCAAAACATTGTTACCCCTTTGCTTGTTGAAATATATTTATATATTACTGCACAAACGCCGCTCATATTCATCACTGAACCATCTGCTGTCTCTTTTCCTTTTCCTGCTTCTTGCTGCAGGGGACATCTCTCCTAACCCCGGCCCACCTTCCTTTACTTCTTATCCCACCTCCTCCTTCCATAGAAACCCTGCTAACCTGCTTGCTATTCGCTGTACGTCTTTTTCTGCCCCTTTTAAGTGTGCCCTATGGAACGCCCGATCCGTCTGCAACAAACTCACTGCTGTTCATGACCTTTTTCTCTCCAACTCCCTCAACCTGCTGGCCCTCACAGAAACATGGCTCCAGCCATCTGACACCGCTTCCCTTGCCGCTCTCACCTATGGTGGCCTACACTTCACCCACACCCCCAGACCTGAGAACAGGCCGGGTGGAGGAGTCGGATTACTTCTCTCTCCACATTGCACTTACCAGGTCATTCCCCCTGTACCCTCACTCACTTTCCCCTCCTTTGAGGTCCACACCCTCAGACTCTTTCGGCCATTTTCCATCAGAGTCGCAGTTGTCTACAGACCCCCTGGCTCACCCCGCCAGTTTCTGGATCATTTTGCTGCCTGGCTCCCACACTTCCTCTCTACTGAAATACCCACTCTCATCATGGGTGATTTCAACATCCCCATTGATGACCCCGTGTCTCCTTCTGCCTCACAGTTTCTTTCACTAACCTCTTCTCTTGGCCTCTCGCAGTTTACTGACTCTCCAACCCACAAGGATGGGAACTCTCTGGATCTGGTCTTCTGTCATCTTTCCTCAATTTCTAACTTCACTAATTCTCCTTATGCTCTCTCTGACCACAACCTTATCTCCTTCATTATCACTAATTCTCAGCCTTCTCTGGACAAACCTGCTCATCACACATTCCGAAATATCCGCTCCATTAATACTCAGGAACTCACAGACACCATACAGTCCTCACTGCCCCCAATCTCCTCCCTCTCATGTCCTGACCAGGCTGTCAAACGTTACAATGAAACTCTCACAACCACCCTGGACATGTTGGCACCACTCAGACACCGCACCACCAGAGTCAGACGCCCGCAGCCTTGGCACACGCCTCAGACTCGCCATCTGCAGCGATGTTCCAGGTGTGCTGAGCGGCTGTGGAGAAAGTCGAAGCTACCTGCAGACTTTCTCCACTACAAATTCATGCTCAGGACTTACCACACTGCCCTTCACTGCGCCAAACAAAAATATTTCACCTCCCTCATCTCAACACTACACAACAACCCAAAACGCCTCTTTGACACCTTCCACTCCCTCCTAAGGCCTAGAGCTCAGGCCCCAGTCACTGACCTCTGTGCTGAAGACCTGGCCACTCACTTCAAAGAGAAAATTGAAAATATCCGGTTTCACCCGTCTCCCAAGTTTGATCGACTACATCATCATCGATTTGTGTTTGCCCGACACTGCTATTCTCCTCAATGGTCTCAGTATGCAGAGCCTGACTGCTTGCAACGTAACCTCACGTGCCACTCTCCACATCACTACTTTCCCGTCTACTGCAAGAAGCAGCGGATGTCTGCCCCACCTCTTTGCTGCCAAGAAGCTGCTGACTGTCCTCAAAGAGTTCATCCTCGCTGTATAGTGGCGCTGAGCAGAGACCACATAGTAGATCTCTGGCTGAGGGTACCGAACGGGACAGAGGCGGGTTGAGGACAGGTGAGGGCCGCTGACCCGCTCCTGGGCCATGCCAACTAAAGGTTATGTTTGACGTTCCCACCGACTCTTGAATCAGATGTCATCAGGGAGGAAGTGGATGACCTAGTCAACCAATCAAGAACCCTTGGGTTGCTGGTCAACACACGGCCGCTAAATGACACCGGCAGTTCTGGCCTCAGTGAGGCACAATGGAGGAAAATGGATTGGCACCAGCCGAGATATGAAGCAAAATCCAAAGAAATTTATTTGGTTTCCATGTTAAAATAGCCACGAACAAGCCACATAGATAAACAACGTGTGCAAACAAAGACAAACAGTCAGAAGGGTGACCAGCTGACGCGTTTCGGGCTTGACGTTGCCCTTAGTCTTAGCTGTAGAGTGGAAATGTTAATACCCTCTTATAGTGTGCAAAACAATTACAATACACATAATAATAATTTACAATTAACACCTGTGTAAACGTACTCACGATCCATGCGCCTCCCCAGGGCAACACAACGCAATCCACTATACCGGAAGTCGGAAATGCCCAAAGAGAATGATGTGCTCCAAACAACGGAAATTACGCCACTGGATATGCCGGTAAGCGTATTGCGCGTTCCCCGGGGCAACACGACGCGATCCGCTATACCGGAAGTTGGAAATATCCAAAAAGAATGATGCGCTCCAAACAGCGGAAATTACGCCACGGAATGTGCCGGTAAGCGGATTGCGCGTTGCCATGGCAAGGAGCTTAGTACACAAAGAAAAGGAATATGACTACAGGCACGTGTTAGTCCGCGGTAAGATTAAACAACGTCTTACTAATTAAGGTTGAAAAAAATAAACAAAAAAAAAAAGACATAAGAAAAACCCGCAGCACACAGTGCCTGTGTCAATTCACTGAACAGGTGAAAATAAAAAATAATATATGTTGAAAAGCAATTAAAAATAAAGGAGATACAATTGAATTTTTGCAAAATATAATAAATGAAAGAATAAGCAAGGCTAAAGGTGGGCCTAAAAATGAAACATAATGTCTCTGCGTACATTCAATCCTTTGGGACAAATACTATTGAGAGCCAGAATCCAAAATGCCTCCCTATCCCTTAGCACATACTCCCAATCTCCTCCCCGTATGGGTTTACGGACATTTTCTATGGCCATAACTTTCAAGCCTTGTGTTTGGGACCCATGTTTTTCTATGAAATGTTGTGCTACATTAGATTTATTCCGTCTGTTGATGTTAGAAATATCATTAAGATGTTCAAGAAAACGGGTTTTCAATCTCCTGATAGTACTGCCTACATAAATGAGGTTGCACAGGGTGCATGTAAGTACGTATACCACATGATGGGAGTTGCAATTCATGTAACTTTTGATTTGGTAGGAACGGGAAGAATCAAAATTACAAAAATTATGAACAGGAGATGCAAATTTGCATGTTCTGCAAGGATGTGATCCACATTTAAAGAAGCCTTTATGGCAAAACCAAGAAGGTTTGTTGGTAACAAGCAAACGATTAGGTGATAATAAGTCCCCAATTGTTTTAGATTTTCTTGCCACTATGCGACAGCCATTGAGTAGAATGGCATCCATAGTCTCATCCTCTTGCAACATGGGTAAGTATTTTAAAATAATTTGTTTAATTGTCGCAAAATGATAGCTATGGTCAAGTACCAACACCGCCTTGTCTTGGTTGGAATTACCTCCTCTCTCTTGTCTACATACAGATTTTGGGGCTAATAAATTCTCTCTAGTACGTTTGTCAACAATTTTGGAGGCCCTTTTGAGTGTCCAATCCGGGTAACCCCTCAATCTGAGTCTCTCACTAATGGTGTTTTTCTCAGCAGTATACCCCGAGGGAAGGCTACAATTGCGCTTGGCTCTAATATATTCGCCCACTGGTATAGCTTGTTTTGTGTGTTTCGTATGAAAACTGTTGTAATGTAGGGTTGTATTCCCACTAGTGTTTTTACGAAAGGTTTTAGAAAGCACAATGTGTTGGGGTATACCAGTGAGCTCCAGATCCAAGAAAGTTGTGGTGACTCTCTGGGTCTGTTGGGTGAACCTAAGATTAAACGGATTGTTGTTAAGGTAATTGACAAATGAGAGTACGGCAGGCACATCACCCCTCCAAATGAGGAGGAGATCGTCGATGTACCTGCCGTACCACTCAATGTCATCCAGAAACGGATTGATTTCAGTGAACACATATTGCATTTCCCACCAGGAAACCGCAAGATTAGCGAGTGATGGAGAGTGCTTTGCACCCATTGAGACACCTTTAACTTGGAGATACACCATATTATTATAGGAGAAATAATTATGATGCATCAAAAATTCCGTTATAATAAGAATAAATTGTATTAGATCTTTATCATACTCACTATGGTTTTCCAAATGAAACTGTAAAGCCGACAGGGCTACCCTATGTGGTATGCTGGTATACAGCGACTCTATGTCGCACGTAACCCAACACATACTCTCCATCCATTGGATGCAATATGTGTTCACTGAAATCAATCCGTTTCTGGATGACATTGAGTGGTACGGCAGGTACAGAAACGATCTCCTCCTCATTTGGAGGGGTGATGTGCCTGCCATGCTCTCATTTGTCAATTACCTTAACAACAATCCATTTAATCTTAGGTTTACCCACCAGATCCAGGGAGTCACTACAACATTTTTGAAACTGGAGCTCACTGGTATACCCCAGCATACTGTGCTTTCTAAAACCTTTCGCAAAAACACCAGTGGGAATACAACCCTACATTACAACAGCTTTCATATGAAACACACAAAACGAGCTATACCAGTGGGCGAATACATTAGAGCCAAGCGCAATTGTAGTCTTCCCTCAGGGTATACTGCTGAGAAAAACACTATTAGTGAGAGACTCAGATTGAGGGGTTACCCGGATTGGACACTCAAAAGGGCCTCCAAAATTGTTGACAAACGTACTAGAGAGAATTTATTAGCCCCAAAATCTGTATGTAGACAAGAGAGAGGAGGTAATTCCAATAAAGACAAGGCGGTGTTGGTACTTGACCACAGCCATCATTTTGCGACAATTAAACAAATTATTTTAAAATACTTACCCATGTTGCAAGAGGATGAGACTATGTATGACATTCTACTCAATGACTGTCGCATAGTGGCAAGAAAATCTAAAACAATTGGGGACTTATTATCACCTAATCGTTTGCTTGTTACCAACAAACCTTCTTGGTTGCGCCATAAAGGCTTCTTTAAATGTGGATCACATCCTTGCAGAACATGCAAATTTGCATCTCCTGTTCATAATTTTTGTAATTTTGATGCTTCCCGTTCCTACCAAATCAAAAGTTACATGAATTGCAACTCCCACCATGTGGTATATGTTCTTACATGCACTTTGTGCAACCTTATCTATGCAGGCAGTCGGATTAGGAGATTGAAAACTCGTTTTCTTGAGCATCTTAATGATATTTCTAACATCAATAGACGTAATAAATCTAATGTAGCACAACATTTCATAGAAAAACATGGGTCCCAAACACAAGGCTTGAAAGTTATGGCCATAGAAAATGTCCGTAAACCCATACGGGGAGGAGATTGGGAGTATGTGCTAAGGGATAGGGAGGCATTTGGATTCTGGCTCTCAATAGTATTTGTCCCAAAGGATTGAATGTACGCAGAGACATTATGTTTCATTTTTAGGCCCACCTTTAGCCTTGCTTATTCTTTCATTTATTATATTTTGCAAAAATTCTATTGTATCTCCTTTATTTTTAATTGCTTTTCAACATATATTATTTTTTATTTTCACCTGTTCAGTGAATTGACACAGGCACTGTGTGCTGCGGGTTTTTCTTATAAGTCTTTTTTTTTTTTTTGTTTATTTTTTTCAACCTTAATTAGTAAGACGTTGTTTAATCTTACCGCGGACTAACACGTGCCTGTAGTCATATTCCTTTTCTTTGTGTACTAAGCGCCTTGCCATGGCAACGCGCAATCCGCTTACCGGCACATTCCGTGGCGTCATTTCCGCTGTTTGGAGCGCATCATTCTTTTTGGACATTTCCGACTTCCGGTATAGCGGATTGCGTCGTGTTGCCCCGGGGAACGCGCAATACGCTTACCGGCATATCCAGTGGCGTCATTTCCGTTGTTTGGAGCGCATCATTCTCTTTGGGCATTTCCGACTTCCGGTATAGTGGATTGCATTGTGTTGCCCTGGGCAGGCGCATGGATTGTGAGTACGTTTACACAGGTTTTAATTGTGAATTATTATTATGTGTATTGTAATTGTTTTGCACACTATAAGAGGGCATTAGCATTTCTATTCTACAGCTAAGACTAAGGGCTACGTCAAGCCCGAAACGCGTCAGCTGGTCACCCTTCTGACTGTTTGTCTTTATTTGCACACGTTGTTTATCTATGTGGCTTGTTCGTGGCTATTTTAACATGGAAACCGAATAAATTTCTTTGGATTTTACTTCATATCTTGGCTGGTGCCAATCCATTTTCCTCCATTGAGCTACACACTTATAGCGTGTCATGAACGCGGATTGAGGCACAGCATTGCCACAGGTCCATCAGACTGTCCATTCGCAGGTGAGCTGCCTATTTCTTTCTGTTTTTCACTGCGTGCTACATGTTTTTGGCTTGCTCCCTCGTTGCCACATATGCTATTATTGGAGATTTTGTCTACCATATTGGTTGTTGAAGGACATTTACTTGTTTCAACGTGTTGCATAATACCGCTTGTACTATGGCCTATGCTAAAGGCAGAGATGAAAAAGCTGCAGCGGTTTTTCAAAAAAAGAACATAATAGATCAGAGGGGTTTGGATTTTTGCAATATTTTAAAATCTTATGAGAAATTATTAGCGCAAGAATTACGCATTTGGTGGGACGTTACTACCCTGCGCAACTATTTAAAGCATGACATGATACCAAGAGGCCTCAGACTCAAAAAAATACCCACTACCGTCTATTCTGAGGACTTTGTACACAAATGGAATCAAATATTAAGTACCTGCTCCTTGCAGCTAATGGAGCTAATCACGCAGTGTGAAGATGCCAAACTGGAAGAAATTTCCAAGGATATGAAAAAAGTTGAGTCAGATATACAAAGTTTTAATGATCTCACTACGTTTGACCAGGATTTGCAACGTATACGTGATAATATAGCTAAAATGGAAGAGGCAATTATGGCTAGCAAAAAGCACAAATTTGAGCGTGACACCAATGACTACGAAAAAGATCAAGTCTATGAATGGGGCAGGAGAACTTCGGATTTCCCACACTCCATATTGAAACCTAGATGGAGGAAAAACAGCTGGCGAAGAAATGCAAATAGAAAAAGAGTCAGTTTTAGTTCCCTTGATTCCATGTCACATGATGAAGACGGAGAAGAACATGAATCTGATAAATCCATTGACTCTACAAGCACGGCTCCACAAAACCTATCCTACTATAAACAAACCAGAAATGTGAACAAATCCAAACCGGCAAAAAACGTACCAGAAGAGGTGGAAGAAGATTCAAAAGACAGAGAGAAAAGGAAAACAAGAAAAAACAATTAGCCACCACTACAGTTACTACAGTAGATGTTCTCAATCTGTCAACCAGTGAACTTTCGCAAGAACAAATCCAATTACTCACCTTGGGACTCAACTTTGGTTTAGAGGAAAACTTTGATCTTTTTTCTACTCTCAAGGACATAAATCGTTTCGTACGTTTGCTCACGTTACGCCGACATTTTTGGGACGATACAGCAACTACCCATGAAACCACACATTCTACTTTGGTCAATAAATTTAGTAATCTTACGTTTAAAGAACAAATGTCCCTGTTACATCTAGAAGACCTAGCTCAAGATTCATGCAGGATTGAAAGAGTGGATGAGTCGCATGTTAAACAGATTACCATGACTAATAGGGAATTCTATCCTATAAATTCTAGGACGGTTGCCATGGATCGGTTCCAGTTCTTTATTGAACGGGACCTTAGAACCTTGGCGAATTCTGTTACCTCTATGTCTAGCCATCTTAACCTTAATTCTCTTGAAAAGAAAGCATTGCATGACTTACAGAGTAATCAAAACATTGTGGTTAGGATGGCTGACATGGGGGGAACAGTTGTTGTCATGGATCGTAAGAATTACGAGGCTTCCATGCTGTGCATGTTACAGGATTCCTCCACATATTTCAAATTAGACAAAGATCCTACGGAAAGATTCAAAATTGAAGTCAGGGGCCTTCTAGAGGAGGGAGTTGACTTGGGGGTTCTCAACCAGAGACAATTGGAGTACATGTATGTGGAATATCCAGTTATGCCCATACTGTACGGCTTACCGAAAATCCACAAGAATAAAGAGTCGCCCCCCATGCGTCCTATTGTCTCTGGGATTGGGTCCCTTTTGGAACGGATCTCTCAATGGCTGGACTCCTTTTTACAGCCATTGGTACAACGGGTGCCAGGTTACCTTAGAGATACCAAGGACGTATTGGTTAATTTACAGCATAAAAAATGGATGGAGAGTATGTGTTGGGTTACGTGCGACATAGAGTCGCTGTATACCAGCATACCCTGACGGCTTTACAGTTTCATTTGGAAAACCACAGTGAGTATGATAAAGATCTAATACAATTTATTCTTATGATAACGGAATTTTTGATGCATCATAATTATTTCTCCTATAATAATATGGTGTATCTCCAAGTTAAGGGTGTATTAATGGGCGCAAAGCACTCTCCATCACTCGCTAATCTTGCGGTTTCCTGGTGGGAAATGCAATATGTGTTCACTGAAATCAATCCGTTTCTGGATGACATTGTGTGGTACGGCAGGTACATCGTCTATCTCCTCCTTATTTGGAGGGGTGATGTGCCTGCCGTACTCTCATTTGTTGATTATCTGAACAACAATCCGTTTAATCTTAGGTTCACCCACCAGATCCAGGGAGTCACTACAACGTTTTTGGATCTGGAGCTCACTGGTATACCCCAGCATATTGTGCTTTCTAAAACCTTTCGCATAAACACCAGTGGGAATACAACCCTACATTACAACAGCTTTCATACGAAACACACAAAACGAGCTATACCAGTGGGCGAATACATTAGAGCCAAGCGCAATTGTAGTCTTCCCTCGGGGTATACTGCTGAGAAAAACACCATTAGTGAGAGACTAAAATTGAGGGGTTACCCGGATTGGACACTCAAAAGGGCCTCCAAAATTGTTGACAAACGTACTAGAGAGAATTTATTATTAGTCCCAAAATCTGTATGTAGACAAGAGAGAGGAGGTAATTCCAACCAAGACAAGGCGGTGTTGGTACTTGACCATAGCCATCATTTTGCGACAATTAAACAAATTATTTTAAAATATTTACCCATGTTGCAAGAGGATGAGACTATGGATGCCATTCTATTCACTGGCTGTCGCATAGTGGCAAGAAAATCCAAAACAATTGGGGATCTATTATCACCCAATCGTTCACTTGTTACCAACAAACCCTCTTGGCTGCGCCACAAAGGTTTTTTTAAATGTGAATCACATCCCTGCAGAACATGCAAATTTGCATCTCCTGCCCATAGTTTTTGTAACTTTGATGCTTCCCGTTCTCATCTAATCAAAAGTTACATTAATTGCAACTCCCACCATGTGGTATACGTACTTACATGCACCCTGTGCAACCTCATTTATGTAGGCAGTACTATCAGGAGATTGAAAACCCGTTTTCTTGAACATCTTAATGATATTTCTAACATCAACAGATGGAATAAATCTAATGTAGCACAACATTTCATAGAAAAACATGGGTCCCAAGCACAAGGCTTGAAAGTTATGGTCATAGAAAATGTCCGTAAACCCATACGGGGAGGAGATTGGGAGTATGTGCTAAGGGATAGGGAGGCATTTTGGATTCTGGCTCTCAACAGTATTTGTCCCAAAGGATTGAATGTACGCAGGGATATTATGTTTCATTTTTAGTTCCACCTTTAGCCTTGCTTATTTTTTCATTTATTATATTTTGCAAAAATTCAATTGTATCTCCTTTATTTTTAATTGCTTTTCAACATATATTATTTTTTATTTTCACCTGTTCAGTGAATTGACACAGGCACTGTGTGCTGCGGGTTTTTCTTATAAGTCTTTTTTTTTTGTTTGTTTATTTTTTTCAACCTTAATTAGTAAGACGTTGTTTAATCTTACCGCGGACTAACACGTGCCTGTAGTCATATTCCTTTTCTTTGTGTACTAAGCGCCTTGCCATGGCAACGCGCAATCCGCTTACCGGCACATTCCGTGGCGTCATTTCCGCTGTTTGGAGCGCATCATTCTTTTTGGACATTTCCGACTTGCGGTATAGCGGATCGCGTCGTGTTGCCCCGGGGAACGCGCAATACGCTTACCGGCATATCCAGTGGCGTCATTTCCGTTGTTTGGAGCGCATCATTCTCTTTGGGCATTTCCGACTTCCGGTATAGTGGATTGCGTTGTGTTGCCCTGGGCAGGGGCATGGATCGTGAGTATGTTTACACAGGTGTTAATTGTGAATTATTATTATGTGTATTGTAATTGTTTTGCACACTATAAGAGGGCATTAGCATTTCTATTCTACAGCTAAGACTAAGGGCTACGTCAAGCCCGAAACGCGTCAGCTGGTCACCCCTCTGACTGTTTTTCTTTGTTTGTTTGCACACGTTGTTTATCTATGTGGCTTGTTCCTGGCTATTTTAACATGGAAACCGAATAAATTTCTTTGGATTTTACTTCATATCTCGGCTGGTGCCAATCCATTTTCCTCCATTGAGCTACACACTTATAGTGTGTCATGAACGCGGATTGAGGCACAGCATTGCCACAGGTCCATCAGACTGTCCATTCGCAGGTGAGCTGCCTATTTCTTTCTGTTTTTCACTCACTGAGGCACCCCTGCTGTGACGTCCCCTTACTGTGCTGCGACCTGTGCCTGGTCCAGGACGTTTGTGCCACTGCCACTCACATGTGAAGGGCCTGCCACCTCTCTGTCTGCCATACTATTTGATCAAAAAATTAAATTAAGACTTGGGTATGAAATACCGTACACAAAAACCAGATGTAATTTAGGCGTATATATGACCAAAAAATGCAGAAACCCTGTAGTTTAGTCCAATTACCCCACAATCAAGAAGTTAAATTAAGCCTTGTGTATGAAATATCGTACAGAACAACCAGATGTAATTTAGGCATATATAGGACCAAAAAATACAGACACCCTGTATTTTAGTCCAAATTACCCCACAATCAAGAAGTTAAATTAAGCCTTTGGTATGAAATACCCTACAGAAAAACCAGATGTAATTTAGGCGTATATGGGACAAAATAAAAAAGACACCCTGTATTTTAGTGCAAATTAACCCACAATCAAGGGGTTAAATTAAGCCTTGGGTATTAAATACCCTACAGAACAACCAGATGTAATTGAGGCATATATGGGACAGAAGTACACCCACCCTGGACTTTAGGGAGAATACCCCACAAACTAAAACAAAATAATAACGCTGGTTGAGTAACAAGTGTGCAAATGACACACACTTGTGATGGTCTTTCCCTCACCCCCCCCCCCTCTCCCGTCGCTGATAAAACAAGTTTGTTTTACAATAAGTTCAATATAGTGCAGCAGCAGCAAGATGCTTATGACAGGACACACAGTGAGAAGTGTGAGAATTTAAGATGGCGTCCGTATTTATAGGGCTGTGACGTCACAGAAGCCCGCTGTTCGCTGATTGGCTTCATGTCTGCACATGTAATTGAGGGTGTTCCTTTCTTCCTCCCAGAGTTCTCTGCCCCATGTCACGCCATGTGCTTTGCGGCCATTTTACCCCCAAAAAATACGCTTCGTTCCCGCGTATCACCATAAACTTCGGCTTCGTGCAGAACCAAAGTTTTCCTGAAATTCTAAACGAATTCCACTTTGTTAGATTCAATTTGCCCATCTCTAGTAGCCAGTGAAGGGATTGGCAAAGGGGAGAGGCAGAGGAGTAACGAGTAGTGAGGTGAATCAGACAGGCAGCACTGTTAAGGATGGATTGGAGGGGAGCGAGGTTGCTAGATGGGAGGCCACAGAGAAGGATGTTGCAATAGTCTAGGCGTGAGATGACAAGGGCATGGACAAGCATTTTTTGCTTTCAAAGTGAAGGAATGAGTGGATACGGGAGATATTTTTCAGGTGCAGGCAAGGGTAAGGGTTTGGATGTGTGGTTTGAAGGACAGATTGGAGCCGAACGTTATCCCAAGGCAGCAGACTTGCGGAGCCGGTGAGAGACTGCAGCCATTGACCATGATAGAGAGATCTATCTGCGCCATCGTACATCCTCTCGCAGGTCTGACCGGGGGTTTACTCAGCGCTCACGTATCTCTGCCACGGGTGGGGGAGGGGGGTAGGAGCAGTACCAGATCCATTAGCAGCAACCTGAGTCTGAAGTTGTTGATGAACAGCTTTCTTCACGCGCCTAGTGAGGAAGGTACTCACCAGCAGCAGCACCTGAAGCAGACACTGAACCCTGGATTTTTCTGGCTACCTGCCTCAGCTACTATTCTGATGCTTCTACCTGCCTGATGCCACACATCTGTCGCCAGCTGCTTCTTCTACCAACCACCATCTTTACCAGGGACTGGGATTGCCACCCACCTCCCTTCTCATCACTGGGTCATTATGTAGCCTACTGATGCTGGTGCCCCCTCACCACTCAGGCCTCCTCATGCTGCTGCTGCTGCTGTCACTTCCAGGCTATGTCACCATGTGACTCTGAATTGATGCTGCTGCTGACGCCACCTCCTCATTATGTCACCTAGCTGCCGCCACCTCAAAATTATGTCATTGTGCCACTCTCCGGCCTGATGCTGCTGTTGCTGCCACCACCTCCACACTATGTAGTTGTACCAATCTGTGGTCTACTCATGCTGCTGCCACCTCCACAATCTGTCATTGTGCCACTATGTAAACTACTCATGCTGCCGCCACCTCCACAATATGTAATTATGCCTCTCTGTGGCCTACTCATGTGGCCACCACCTCCACAATCTGTCATTGTGCCACTCTGTGGCCTACTCATGTTGCTGCCACCTCCACAATTTGTCATTGTCCCTACTATTGCTGCTGCCACCTCCACAATCTGTCATTATGCCACTCTGTGGCCTATTCATGTTGCCGCCACCTCCACAATTTGTCATTGTCCCTACTCATGCTGCTGCCAACTGACCACTCTCTCACTCGACCACCCTGTGGTTTCCTAATGCTGTTTCCACCCTCCACCACTCTATGACGTTTCCACTATGTTAGGATGTCCCCTTCTATTAATCGGACAGAAGGAATGAAAAGCACAAACACAACCGATTGTGTTTTTGGAGAAGCCGTTAGGCCAGTGTGACATGGTCCTTTGTTCGAATCAGGACTGTCTGATGATTAGGTAGCCAATAGCAATAGTGGATACAAAACCCAGAAGATATGTAAATATTCAATTTACTTGTGATCTCTTTTTTGGATCAACTCCTGTTTCTTTTTGGCTTTAGAAATACTGATGGATTATTGTCCAATGGATTTCAGATGTGAGTAGGCCAGAAATACACACACTGGATTTGACACAGAGTTCCCCACAATAAGTGAAAAAATTAACACACTGCCACAATTGCAACATCCCAAAATAAAAAATGCTGGTTCAGGAACAGGTGTGTGTATGAGACATACACCTGTGTATTTGAAAGGTATTTCACCCCAGTACCTCGAAAATCGGACGTATTTTGCACAGAGTGCAATTTAGTGCTGCTACAGAGAGATGCATACAAAACACAGTGACAAGTGGCAGATTTTAACATGGCTGCCCTATTTATAGGGCTGTGACATCACAGAAGCTGGCTGGCTGCATGTCTGCACATGTCATTGAGGGCGTTCCTTTCCATAGTTCTTTGCCACATGTCATGCGATGTGCTCGTGGCCATTTTAGATTCGTTACCATGAATCACCATGAACTTCGGCTTTGTTCAGAATAGAATCTTTACTGAAATTCCAAACAAATTCCACTTCGTTACAATTGATTCGCTCATCCCTAATTATAATTGTACGGACCCACAAGGTAATATTATCCTGTCATTAAAACTGCACAGTGAACGCTGTAAACAAGAAGCCCAAAAAACAATGACGGAACTGCATCCAACCCCCGCCCCATTCTCATGGCCCAATGCTAAAAAAAAAACTGTGAAACACCTTATGAGAGCCATAAGGGGTGTGGAATCCAAAATGGGGTGACTTCTGGAAGGTTTCACCTGTTCTAGTACTTTGGGAGCATTGTAAATGCGACATGGCACCCACCAGAATCTGTGTTCCAGAAGCCAAATAGCGCTCCCTCCTCCAAATAGCGCCCAAACAGCAGTTTACAACCACATATAGGGTATTGCAGAACTTGGAAAAAATTGAGTAACTATTTTAGGGCTGCTTTTATTTCCAGGATTCCTTGCAAAAATTAAATGGAAAGTGACAGCTCTCCAGGCATGATAACTGACCATTGCAGGAGACCTCAAAGTCCACTAGGTGCTCCTCCCAGTCTGAGGCTTGTGGTTGAGCAAAGGAGCGCAATAGGGCCACACATGGGAAAGATCTAAAAATGGTAGAATTGGGGGAATCAATGTTGATTTGCATTTCCCTGGTCACAACTACAATGTTCCAGTGAGTAATGGATAAAAATTGAAAATCTTAAAGAAAAAAAAAAAGTGAAATTTTGAAATTTCCTCTCCACTTTGCTTTCATTTCAGTGAATAACTAATTGTTTAATAAACTTCTTAAATGCTGTTTTGAATAGTTTAAGGGGTTTAGCTTCTTAGATGGAGTAATTTATGGGGGTATCTAACATACAGGCCCCTCAAACCATGTCAGAACTGGACTGGTCCCTAAAAAAAAAAATCTATGTTGCAAATTGCCTTGAAAATTTTAAATATTACTACTTAATTTCTAAGCCCCCTAATGTCGTAAAAAAATAAAGAGACATTTAAAAAATTATGCTAGTATTGTGTGTGGAATAACTATGTGTCTTACACGCAGAATTTTTGGATATTTTGACGATATTTTGATATTTACACAAATAAACAAGGATTGTATAGACTAAATTTTCTCACTAACTGAAACCATGTGTCATTAGAAAATAGTCTCTGAATCACATGGATAGGTAAAAGTATAAAAAAAAAAACGCTGGTTCAGGAACAGGTGTGTATATCACACACCTGTGTATTTTCTCACATAAAGTGACGTGTCAGATTTAAAAAATGAGGCTCTATCAGTGAGGACAAAACAGGCTGCAGCGGCAAGGGGATAGAAAAAACTGCACCCCTCAAACTATTCAAAACAGCATTTTCAGCAAAACAAAGTTTATTAACCCTTTTTTAAAGGCACCATTTTAGGTTTGCAGTTTAGGTTTGCAGACACCCCAAGGTACTAAAACTTAATAAGCATTCCTAAAAAGATCTAATTTTGGAAACAATACCCCTTAAGGAATATATCCAGGGGTGTAGTGAGTATATTGACCTCGCAGGTGTTTCACAGATTTTTTTAGGGTTGGGCCATGAAAAAAAAAAAAAATTTTCCTAAATATATGTAGTTTTTGCTCAAAGCATTTGAAAATGTATTTCCAAGTAAGTCAATACGCTGTATGTGGGTGTAAACTGTTGTTTTTGAGGGCATACAAGGGAGGGAGCGCTATATGGCTTTTGGAACAAAGATTTTGGTAGGTGCTATGTCACATCTGCAAAGCATTCAAAGTACCAGTAGAGGTGAAACCTTTTTTAAGGTTTCATCTTGACAATGTTTGCTGTGCAGTAAAAATGACATGATAAACTAATTCTGTGGTTCAGTAAAATTACAATTATATAAATTTTATATCATTTTTAATGTTTTACTTACTTTTACGCAGACCTTTTTATTTTATTTTTTAAATTGCATTTTTATGTCTCCATAGTGTGAAAACCATAACATTTTTATTATTCTGTTTACGGACCTGTTCAAAGGCTTGAGTTGATGTTTTTATTGGTATTATTTTGGGGTTATATGACAAGATGATCGCTGTTAAATCAATGATTTTGGAAGGCAGGATGACATGTTAACTTGACTCAGCAGTTTGATACAATTACATCTATACCAAATTTATGTATTTTATGTTTTGCTGCTTTTAGATAATAAAAAAAAAACGTATTAAAAAAAAAAAGAAAACATTTTTGCATTGCTATTGTCTTCCATAAGTTTATTCACTTTTTTATTTTTCTGGATATGGAACGAAGGGCTTGATTTTTGCAGGATAAATAGAGGTTTTCATGGGTACCATTTTGAGAGACACATGACAAATTCAAAAGATTTTATTGATAAACAGAATGATATACAGAAAAGATATTTGCATGAAGTACAGTAAAAAATGTACATCCGAAAAAGCACACTACAAAAACAGTGATCAAAACACCACTTCCGCACAGAATATGAAATTATTGGCAAGAGAGTATGATGGACAACCAAGTCAACTTATATGATTCACTTTAAAAGGCAAAGTGTCAATTGTGTCACATGACGATACCTAATACAGAAAACAATGAGGTGCTGTAAGCACCCACATATAGGGCTTATAACAAATAAACATAAGTGTAAGTATTAATATAATCAAAAGAGCCAAAGTACTGTTCCATCACAGAATGAACAGAAAAAGGTGTACAAAGAATCTCTCAAGATCCATACTATACACTACCAATGTTTCGTAAATAGTAACATAAGGTCAAACCAGTGAGATAATGATAACAATCGTAAGTAACACTAGGGTGCTATAAGTACCCGCAGCAGCATAGTATATGCACAAAATAAAATAGAGAATAAAGTGGAGAAAGAAACAAAAAAGGGGGGGGGGAAGGAAGGGAGGAAAAGTGGGGGGGACACATAATAGACTATGTTGCCTCCTAGTACTGGGACACAGCTGTCTCCAGGGCAAAGCCACCGGGGTATCTGCCAATGTTTCAGCAACACAGGTACTGAACATATATCTGTGTTACCGCTTAAATCAACAAAAAACAACAATCACGCTCGTGG
Source organism: Phyllomedusa bahiana (assembly GCA_025379985.1). Lineage (NCBI taxonomy): Eukaryota > Metazoa > Chordata > Amphibia > Anura > Hylidae > Phyllomedusa > Phyllomedusa bahiana. The sequence goes on along the minus strand of JAODAL010031055.1, from coordinate 31,343 downwards.
GTCTAACTCTGGAATTCTCCCTTAGTATTCCAACCATCCATGTAGATCGAATCGAGATCGCAGATCCGTGAAACTTTAAATAACAATCTTCTTTTATTCCATAACATACGTTACTCTTCAAACGTTTAAGTTAAAAGTCACGTACATAAATCATCAGTCATAGCAGACTAGTAGCGTGTTGTGTAAATAAGTCAGGTAAATACTTTAGCAGCGCTCTTAGGCATTCAAGTAGACAGGAGTAGCATGGACAACCGGCCAAAGGAACGCTGCACGAATGCAACGTTTTGAGGGATCTCCGCCCCCTTTCTCAAGCATGCGCATTCAAGATTTCCTTCCCTTTACATACCTTCATGTTTTAACCCTTTCGTATCTGAACTATCTTAAAAACATTTTAAACTCAATTCTTCATTGAGACCATTAGGGCTCTTTGAATCAAGTGACACAATCCAATGTGTTTCTCTTTTTAGTAATTGTGTCTTGACGTGTTCTGCACTGCTACCTTTGACACTTTCTAGTACACACTATTTTAACTCCGATACATTATGCCTCTGTTCAAAGAAGTGTTTTGCCACTGAGGTCTCCCCGAAACTTTTACCTGTGGAATCATCTTCTTCTCTAGTCTGATCTCTTTTTTGTTTATAATTTCTAATTGCACATCTATGTTCGTTAATACGGACTTTGATCTTCCTGCTAGTCTGCCCAACATATATCTGTCCACATGGACATTTTAGCATGTAGATAACAGCCTTTGATTTACATGTAAAGTAGTTTTTAATAGGGATGTTATAGCCTTTCATGGGGTGACAAATCTCTGACCCTTTGATTATTGATGAAGAACCTGGTATGTTGGCACCCCCCAGAAAACCATTGAAAACTGAAAGCATATGAGGCATCCGCTCACGGGAAAAAAATTTATAATACGAGTATGAAAACCCATCTGGGCCCGGGGCTTTACCGTTAGGGAGTTCTTTGATAACTCCCAATAATTCTTCGGTGTCAATAGGTTTATTAAGCTCCGCCGTCGCTTCCTCAGAGAGGCGCGGAAGGGAGCAGGAGCTCAAAAAATCCTTAAACAGCGCATCAAAAGCCATGGTTCCAGCCTGATGATCTTTGGGCAAGGAGTATAGCTTAGCAAAGAATTGGTGAAAGATCTCCCCCATAGTGTTAGGATCGTGAGTTTGTGTGCCATCTGGGCAACGCAGAGTCTGGGGGTTTGAATTAACCTTCCGTTCCCTCAATTGTCTAGCTAAAAGAGTATGCGCCTTGTTGCCATATTCGTAGAATTTCTGCTTCGAATAGAGAAGCAGCTTCTCTACTGATTGTAGGGCCAGGTCTTTAAGGCGCGACCGTATCTCAACGATAGAACGTAAGGAGCCCAGGTTTGGATTAGTAAACATCTTGGTTTGCAACTGCCTGAGGCGTTCCTGAAGCGCCTTTGTCTGCTCCTTCGTGTCCTTCCGGAGTCTAGACCCCAGGGATATACACGTGCCTCTCAGGACTGCCTTATGGGCTTCCCAGAGAGTGGATTCAGAAGTGACCGTGCCTTTGTTAATATCGAAAAAGTTTGTGATAGCATCTCTTATTTCCTCTCTGGTCTGAGGGCGCCTCAGCAGGGAGTCGTTCAAGCGCCAGTGGCAAGCCCGCGCGTGGGATATACCCGACTTCAAGAGGAGGGTGACCGGGGCGTGGTCCGACCACGTTATGGATTCAATTTTAACATCCCTCATCATCCGCAGAGTTGGGATATTACCTAGAAAGTAGTCAAGACGGGAATGCGTCTTGTGCGGGGGGGAGTAGAATGTGAAGGACTTATCCGAAGGGTTGTTAACCCTCCAGAGATCATATAACCCATGTTTTCTAATTAGCTTGCGGAACTCCGTAGAGTTCTGCAGCGTCCCCTGAGGGGTGGGTTTATCTTGCATCAAGTGTCGGTCTAGCGTGGGGGAAAAGACCATGTTAAAGTCCCCCCCAACCAATAAAGCTCCTGGGGGTAGCCGGGAAAGTTTATTGAGAACCCTAGAGAGGAAGCGCACTTGAGATGTATTGGGCGCATAAATGTTACACAATGTCAGTGGGGAGCCATAAAGCGAGCCTTGGAGAATTACAAAACGACCCTGAGGGTCTAGTTCAGAGGTTATCACCTGAAACGGGCAATTCGCCGAGACGAGAATAGCCGCACCAGCTTTCTTCCGGCCACTGGAGGCAGAGAACACCACCGGGAAAGCTGTTTTGACAAAGTTAAATGAACCCTTAAAGTCATGATGGGTCTCCTGAACAAAGGCAATATCTGCCTTCAGAGCGCGTAACTCCCTTGCGAGTAAGCGACGTTTCACATTGGTGTTCAGGCCTTTGGTATTAATAGTGACACAGTTTACCATGGTTAACGCAAGTAAAGGGAAAGAACACTAGGGTAACAGGGAATTAGACAAGGGAGTACAGACACAAAACAAAACACAAATAGAAACTACCGTATATACTCGAGTATAAGCCGACCTGGGTATAAGCCGAGGCACCTACTTTTGCCCCAAAAAACGGGAAAACTTATTGACTCTAGTATAAGCCTAGGGTAGAAAATGCAGCGGCTACTGGTAAATTTTAAAAATAAAAATGGATACCAATAAATTACATAGGCAGTTTAATGTCCCCCATAGGCAATTATAGGCGGATATATGGCCCTATATGCAGGTATATGGCCCCATAGGCATGTAATAGGCAGTTATATGTCCCCCATAAGCAGATTATAGGCAGGTATTTGGCCCCATACGCAGGTAATAGGGAGGTATATGGCCCCATAGACAGGTAATAGGCAGGTATATGGCCCCATAGGCAGGCTGTAGGCAGGTATAGGGCCAGCTGTAGGCAGGTATAGGGCTGGCTGTAGGGCAGGTATAGGCAGCTGTAGGCAGGTATAGGGCCAGCTGTAGGCAGGTGTAGGCAGGTATAGGGCCGGCTGTAGGCAGGTATAGGGCCAGCTGTAGGCAGGTATAGGGCCAGCTGTAGGCAGGTATAGGGCCAGCTGTAGGCAGGTATAGGGCCAGCTGTAGGCAGGTATAGGGGCAGCTGTAGGCAGGTATAGGGCCCGCTGTAGGCAGATATATGGCAGGTATAGGCAGCTGTAGGCAGGTATAGGGCAGGTATAGGGCCGGCTGTAGGCAGGTATAGGCATCTGTAGGCCGGTATAGGCAGCTGTAGGCAGGCATAGGCAGTTTAAAAAAATCAAATACAATCACTTACCTGGTTCCCCGCTGCTCCGTGTCCCTCGCTGCTCCGCCTCCTTGCTGCTCCGGCCTCCCGCGCGATTCCTGCATCTTCTCGGCACAGGCGGGTGACGTCATCAGGCCGCGCACGCAGCGTGATGACACACCTGCCTGTGCCGGAAACTGCGGGCGGCCGCAGACGCCCGGAGTCCACTGCGGAGCGCGGAGCGCTCGCTCTGTGCCCCGCAGTGGTATCCCTTCACCTGTGTGCGCTCCGGAGGAGTCGCATATAGGTGAAGGGATCGCGGACAGTGCCCGGACCACCGCAGCGCCCGGACACTGTGCGCTCACTCGGCATTCAGTTATATGCGCTCCCTGAGGAGCCGCATATAACTGAAGCGTCCCTGTCGGCGCCCGGGCCATCGCAGCGCCTGAGCGCCGACAGTGACTCGAGTATAAGCCGAGGTAGAGTTTTTCAGCTCATTTTTTGGGCTGAAAAACTCAGCTTATACTCGAGTATATACGGTATGTTAAATACCCAGAATTGAGAAAATAATGGCAAATAAATGGCGTCTTCCGGGAGGGGAACAATAGAGGGGGAGAGAGGGATTCCCAGGCGGACCCACTCAGACAATTCAAGGAAGGAGCTACTTGGGAAGCCTCCGCCCTCTCGCCCCTACCGCTGGAGCCACTACCCACCTCCCAGGGACCTAAGATCCAACGGTAGTAAACCTAAAGAACGGCCCCGTTGCCCCAAGGTAGAACTAAGAGGGCAAGGGACGTTAAAGTATCCCAAACTACTATGGGAGAACAGTGGAATAATTAGCACTCACTGGCGAGGAAAAAGTGAGTTAAACCAATAGGAACTACTCAAAGTGTGGTAATATCAAAAGTGGTAATCTAATACCGTGGCCGAGTGACCCAGTAATTAGCAGCAAAAATACGTAACTTACACCCAATGAACCATAGAGTCACATATCAGGGGGCTCAATAAAGGGGGCCATATACTTAACAGTCCAGAAGAAAGCTGGCTCCTCATTATCGGGGTGGAGCAGAGGGAAGACATCTCCCCCAATTTGTTTCTTACCTCTTAGTTACCTTGTTAGGGTTTCTCATCCATGGAAGGATTGATTTTAATATTTTTGTTGTGGCCCCCTGGGCCTTTCATTTGAGAGCGTACCCTTCATTTTTAATATAAAAATATTGTCAAATGAACCTCAAGAGAATAATATAAACTTAATAAAGTTTGTTATATTACCTGACTATTACTGAAGGGTTTTAGAACACATTTCTTAAATGTAAAAAAAATATACATATATATATTTTATATTATTAACTCTAGTAACATCTATGGTGTTATGGGTCAATTTTGATCCATATCTAACTACTTTATGAAAAATGCAAACAACTGATTTTTTTTTATAGAACTTTAATACAAATAAAAGATGAAAATTATACTAACATTAATAGCAATAATAATAAAAAGTAGCTTTTCTAGGTCAAACATACATACAACAATCAATCAAGCAAATCAAATCAACAGAAATCAAGTAATAGTTTTTAGATGCATTAGTATTTAAATGCATGTGTGGCAAAAAGTGACACTTTTTGTGCGTTCTTTGTGGCTGTTGTGGTTGATGTTGAGGCAGGGCTGGTTGAGGAGGATGCTGGTGATGATGCTCTTTGTGTTGCTGTGGGTGTGGGCGAAGCACTTGTTGAGCTCTGGAGTTGTCGGACCAAGGCTGCAGCGGCTGGGTCTCGGGGCACCCGTTCCCTTTGGTCAATGTGCGCCTTGACAAGGGATCTTCCTAGTTCCTCAAGAAACATCCTCCGCTTGTTTTTTTTCTTTGAATTCCATCCTTGGTGAATGTGGGTCCACAACACAAATGCATTGTATGCTGACACATCAAGGATGTTGGAAAATACAACCATTGGCCATCTCCTAGTCATTCGCTGGCAAGTGTAGGTGGCAGTCAGCTTGTCCAGGTTGTCGACTCCTCCTTTGTTTTTGTTATAGTCCAGGATGATTCTGGGCTTTTTGTCACTTCCTGATGACACAGCTGCATCTTTGTGAAGTGTGGACATCAGTACCACATTCCGTCGTTTTTTGGGGCAGTATGAAACAGCAGTGGTGGTGTCTGTAAAAACAAACTTTGAGGAAAGTGGAGCCCTGTCCTTCATCTGCAACAATTCAGCGGGCAGCTCAGGTTTGTTTTTTTTCACTGTGCCCACCATGGTGATTTTCCTCCTGGTCTTGTCCAAGGTCATAGCTGGTAAAAAAAAATTGTCACAAGTAATGTTGTGACCCTGCAGTCCAGTAGTCATATCGAGGACTACACATTTTCCTTGGTTTTTTTCAGGGATGCTGCTTACAGACTTGCCTGTGTAAATCTGTAGATTCCACGCATAGCTAGTTTTTGCATCACAGGCTGCCCAGATTTTTATGCCGTATTTGCCTGGCTTACTTGGCATGTATTGCCGGAAGGGGCATTTTCCGCGGAAAGGGAGAAAACGTTCGTCTACTGTCACCTCTGGCCCTGGGTTGAACATCAGTGGAAGGAGCTGCACCCATTTCTCCCAAACATCCCTGATGGGAGCAAGTTTGTCAGATTTTGTTCTGGTGTCTCTGTTGTCAAATCTGAGGACTCTTGATATCATTTGAAACTTTTGAAGCGACATTGTTGCCCGGAAAATATTCCTGCCTGTCGATGCGTCCCAGAGACTATCAGTGGCCTCATTGCAGGATTTGTATACTCCAGCAAGGAAAAGAACACCAGTGTAGGCATCCAGGTCATCATCATGAAGGTCATTCCACATGTTGCCGTGGACTTTTTTTCACTCAAGGTTTGTCATATATATATATATTTGGCAATAATGACTTTTTTTTATTGACAATGGCATAAACAGATCAAAACATGTCTTGATGTCACTTACTCTTGTCACAGCAAACCTTGTGATCCAGGGGTCATTTTTAAGACATTTGCAGCATCTGCCCTGCCATGTACATCTGGAGGTACTGAGCTCCAAATGATCTTGCCACTTTTGGATTTGAATCTTTCAGCGGGAGCAGCTTCAGCACCGGTGACCTCCTCATCAGACTGATCAGAACGTCTGTGTCTTCCGATTGATAATCCACATCATCTTCCTCCTCAGAAACCTGTTCATCTGTATCAGTTTGCTGCTGTGTGTCCTCTGATTCATTATCATCCAAGATATAATCCAGAATTTGGCTTGCATCTAATCTTCTCCCTTATTGTTGCATGGTGTAAACTGAAGATGTATACTCTGCAAAGTACCAACTGTAAGCTGATTTGGCCATACATGCCTGGACATGTCCCTAACTCAAGTTGTTGGAGGTAGAGCTGGCTGTGAACTGTTGGTTTATATTGTGTTTATGAGTTCAGTTTTGGGACTTCTTATTGTTTTTTTACTCTTATATTAGACCTGGGACGAAATTGACCCCAACAACACAAATGTTATAATTTTAATAAGAGCATTTTACAATTTAGTAAAATAGTTTTATTTATTGTATTTTGTTTAAAAATAAGTTACTGAAAAAGTCAAAAAGTCTTGATGCAATAAACAAATATATGTAGGATTTGTATGCATTTAAAACCTAAAACGGGTCGGTCACGACCCTAACACTAGAGGAAGGTTAATACAGCGCAGACTTAAGAGAGGGAATGTGAGATTGGGCCATTTGAGAGCGAACCGCCCTTGCTAGCATCCTACCACTCTTGTTACCGTATTCATAAAATCTACAATGGTACACCTCTAGTAGGCAGCCCCAGGATCCCTCTTGAAGGCGTTTAACCTCCAAGCAAGCATCCTGTAACTTGCGGAGAATGGCGGGCGAAAGGGCGTTCTTATGAGCAAGCTCCAAGGTAGATACTCTGGAGAGTGCCATTCTGAGCGTGGCTGCTCTCTGCCTTTTGATCCTTGAACCATGTTTAATTAAGACCCCCCTGATCACACATTTAAGTGTTTCCCACTGAGTAATTGGCGGGGAAGGATCATTTGTATGGTGTTCTACAAACTGAGAAATAGTACTCCTAACATCAGCAACACAGGGAGGGTCCAGGAGAAGTGATTCGTTCAGCTTCCAGTTCCAAACTCTTTCTCTTTGTGCCGGAAGTCGAAGCGAACAGAAGACTGGGGCATGGTCGGACCACAGGATGTTCCCAATGGAAGTAGATCTCAAAAGGGAGAGAGCATAGTGTTGGACCATTATGTAGTCCAGACGGCTATAGGAGCCATGAGGAGGAGAATAAAAAGAATAATCTCTGTCCGTTGGGTGCTGAATTCTCCGGACACAGAGCTGAAGTTGGAGGAACGCCCTTTTCACCCTTTTAATAACCGAGTAAGATAGGGTCGCCCTCCCCGCAGAATTATTCAGGGTAGTGTCCAATGTGACATTAAAGTCCCCCGCATAAGATCACAGTCCCCTGGATCAGGGGCAAAGAGGGATCGATCAAAGATTAAAAAAAACTAGCCTGGTTTACGTTTGGGGCATAGGCATTAAGAATAGTGAAAATCTGTCCAGTAAATGAAAGGATTAGTATAATGTAACGTTCCTACGGGTCAATAGTACAGCTAAGAACCTGATGGGCTAAACATCAGTGGATAGCAATAGCCACCCCGGGACCTGTACCCCACAAAGTTGGCAAAATGCCAGGATGTATACTGTTTATTCCTAATGTTAGGAGTACACCCTACCTTAAAATGAGTTTCCTGGAAACACACAATTTGGGTCTTATGGCGATGGAAGTGATGGAGGACCTGTGCTCTTTTTTCCGGGGTATTCAGGCCCTGTGCATTGAACGATGCAATGCGCAGGTCCCTGATATCGGATACACGACACCAAACCAATACAAACAAAAGGGGCAAGTTTCCCGTGTTGACCACAATCTACAAAAGACAGACACAATTAGGGTAGAGTGATGGTGGGGGCATGGGGTTGGGAAAAAAAAAAAAAAAAGGAGGGGAGGAAACAGAAACAGAAACCAAAAAGCAGGTATCAATGAACTGCGCACGGTCTCAAAGAAGAAAATATAAAATACAAGAATCCTACCAGTTGAGTAAACTCAAGGCAGGAATTCCACCTACTGGGGGGAAGTGGTAATGCAAAGGTGTGGGAGTGGAGCACCTCGTTATAAAATAGAGAAAATAATGTGGGATGGGACCCGGCCATTGCAGGGTAAATAGAGAAAAAAGACATAAATGGAATGAGTGCAGGTATAGGGAAAGAGTCCACGTAGTTGTTCGTAGTGGGATCCGTGTGAGGTAGTTAGACCAACATAAGGCAGAAAGGCTAGGCGAGGATGCTAATAAGCCCCGACTACGTCAGAACACAGGGAAGTCAAGCCTTGGTCTAGGGGGGAGAGTCTGGTGTAGTAGGCTTTTTTTGGCTTTGAGGCGTGCGACCTCCATTGCGTCGCTCGCTCCGATTTCCCCGTGGAGGGGTGGTGTTGGGCAGGACAGCAATATCCTGAATGAGTCTCTTCCGTTGAGGAGGTCTCCCAGATAGAGATGACAGGGTTGGCCATTCCGGAAGAATTAAGTCCTTAATATGAAGCGTCTTCAACACAGAGGGAATGTCCTTTGGCGAACAGATTGTTAAAGTTTATCTAAACGAATGTACAGGACGAAGGGATACCCCCAGTGAAAGGGAAATTTTTTTCCTTCAGCACGTCTAGAATAGGTTTTAGGGCCGCCCTCTGAGCCAATGTGAGCCTGGATAGGTCTTGGAGGATTCTAATGGGAGAGTCTTGGTATGTCAATGACTTACAACATCTGGCCTCGAAAAGGATATCCTCCTTCATTGTGTAGAAGTGGACCCTGCAAATGACGTCCTAAGGGCTAGGGTAATTGGGGTTTGGAGGACGTAAGGCTGTAAGGCTGTGTAGTCAGCATTAGGAAGAGATTCAGGCAAACCTCTGATTTGAAGATTATTACGTCTGCTGCGGTTTTCGATATCATCGAGGTGTTGCTGCAGCGAAAACAATTGAGTAGTGTGGTCAGTGACCTCTTTAGCCAGAGATATAGAAGTCTGGCCCTGGGCCTGATCAAGCTCCCCCACTTTGGTATGTAGGGATGATAGTTCCTTTTGGAAGTGAGAAAATTCTTGCTTGCATTCGTCAATCATTTGTTTGGCAAGTAGGGTGATGTCTGCCCTGGAAAGAAGTGACTGCCGGAGTTGTCGTATATCCTCCAGGGTTACTGGCCTATGCTCCTCAGAGGGCAGCTGCATATTGACTGTAGAGAAACAGGTATAAGCCTGTATAGGTAGGTGTGGCACCGTAAAAAGTGGAGGAGTACCCCCCAAACTGTCAGATTGATATGCTGGAATATGTGGAGATATTACAGGCTGCTGATGTGACATCACTCCATGAAGTGGCTGGGCAGTTGGTGAGCCCGTTGGCGGTGATGATGGCTTGTGGGCCAGTGACAGTCCCCAAGAGGACCCTGTTGACCATTGTGGTGATCCTGGCGGTCTAGTGTCCGCAATAGGTGGGGGGAGAAGCTGGTCCTGTAAAAGAGCGGGAGTCTCTCCTGGTATTCCCCATGGTTGGGATTGAGGTGTGGGCGGAGGGTACCCCATTTGCAGGGAGGCTTGGGAGCACAGAGGCGAGAGGTGCATTGTGAGCTGGTCTTTTTTTAGCAGAACGGTCTCTCTGAGGTAGATGGACCATGGGTACCCTATTCATAGATGGGCCGTACTCAGGCCGAGGCAGGTGTCTGGCGCTTCGGATGTTCGTGGGAGCGCCCGCGTATCCTTACTGCTATCCTCCGGTAGGGAGGGAGAGTCCGGGCCCTGCTGCGTGCTGCTCCGTGTTGCCGGCAGAGATAGCGGGTAAATAGCAGCATCAGAAGGCGAATTCCCGCCCGGAGCGGCTGGTGAGGACGCCATGAGGCGTCGGCCATCTTGTGCGACCTCTGCTGTGACTGCTGGCAGTGAGGTAGAGGGCTTTATGGAGGTAAAGAAGGCTCTGATCTCCCTTTGGGCCATGCTGGTACGAAGAACAGTCTTCTGTCATTTGCTAACTTTCCCCATTACACTCAAAAGCTCAGCTGGGTATAAGGCTGAAGAACGAGGACCTCAGCAGGATGCGTCCTCACTTGGCCCTTGCTTAGCCACTCCTCACCCCCACCCCTCTGACACATGACTTTGTAATCACTTTTTAATCCATTTTTTGGAAGTCAAGAATAATGAAATCCTGGTGGCGTTTTTTATTTTTATTTTTTACAGCGTTCACCGTACATCATAAATGACTTGTTCCTTTTTATTTTGTTGGCCAATACGATTACAGCAGTGCACAATTTATCTTTTTTTTTTTTTTTTTTTATGATATAGCACTTTGAAACACAGAAAAGTGTTTTATTGTTTAAAACAATGTTTATGCATAGCTATCTTCTGATACCCAAAAATTTATTAATTTTCTGTTGAGGGAGCTGTGTAACATTTTCTTCCTTCTGGGATGAACTTATGTTTTAATTAGATAAAGGTGCAAGCTCACCACTTCGGACCACACTTGTTTTCAGTGCAAACTCCAGCTCCGCCCGTCACTTCTCTCCGCACAGTATCCTGGCCTCCAGCCTCGGCCTGACAGCATTCGATTCCAACAAAGATAATGGATCCAGCGGTAAGTGCAAATAAAACCAAAGTTTATTCGGTCATGATACAGGAGGGTACAGACAGGGTACAGACAACCGACGCGTTTCGGGCGCAAACGCCCTTGTTCACGGTACACACTTTCTACAAACTGACATACTTAAATAGTAAAAAGGGGCCGAGCTAATGATGACAGCACTTCCTCTCAGTCCCGTATTAAGTAAGTGTATCTTATCACCAGCTAAATGTATGTAAAATATTCTATTTTGTTGCAGAAACACTGTTGCAGCTTATATTGAGCTAAAGTCCCCTCTATACGTTGGACAAAATAAACATATACTGAGCAATACTGTTACCTGAAAGTTAGATCATTACGGCTAATTCATTACGGCTAATCATATTCCACCTTGCGCAAAACTCCAGCTCATAGTTCCATGTGGCTTCACGTCTTCTTAAAGAGAATCCTGATTATTACTATTTGTTACCATCTGTACGATAAACGTATTCTAGGTAATTCTAACAAATATAGGCTAGATCATTACGGCTATTCATGCCTTGTGGTGCACGTGTCTCCAACTCATATATCCATGAAGCCTCCCGTACTCTTAAGTTATGTTCCCGATTGCTACCATCTGTATGTGGTGCACTCTTCTCTATACCGTAACATATAAAACTATCTATGGAGCTCTCATGTTCCTCAATAAAATATCTTGCTTGTCTCAGTATGTTGATATTATTATAAAAAATCATTTTAATCTGATTAAATTCCTCACTATATTTCATAGTACATATAACTTTACCTACTTTATTACCAACTTTCTTCCTTTTGGTTGGTTTCAATAAATCCCTCTGGGTTTTATTTTGCATCTCTTTCTTTACTTCCTGCAACTGCTGTCTTGTATACCCTCTTTGTAGGAGCCTTTGGTCTATTCTTATAGTTTCTTTTTCATAATTCTGTTCTTGTGTACATGCCCTGCGAGCTCAATAATATTCGCCCTTAGGTATGGCTCTAATAGTATGTTTTGGATGGCAGCTATTCGCCCTCAATATAGTATTCCCACTTGTGGGTTTTCTATAGAGAGTGGTATATACTTTCCCATCTATAGCATCTCCCTTCAGCAATATATCTAGAAAGGCAATGCTTGATTTTTCCACCATATGGGTAAAACTCAAATTTATGGCATTAGTATTAAGGTGGTCTATAAAGCCTGGTATGGACCCACAATATGGTCTATTGACATATACTTTGGAGGAGGGTACGAGGGACAGACTTTTTTCACCAGCTGTTGTTATTTTCCTGATCCCAACCGGCTAAGATGGATAGAGAGACCAGAGAGGCCAAATTGGCACAGGTATTCGGAGAACATGTGAAAACACCTGAAAATAAGGGAGAAATGATCATGTTGCTGAATGACCTGGAGAAAGCCCAAATCCAGGAGCTGAAGTTATGGTGGGACAGGAATTCATTGAAAATGTATGCGGAAAAGGGAATTATACCCATGGGACTACGTCTAAAGAAAACTCCTTCATTTACATATACAGAGGAATTTTTAAGTAATTGGAACCAGATATCATCTGATTGCTCTTTCAAATTAATACATTTGATTATTGATTTTGAGACACAGAAATTACAAGAGACACAAAAAAGCATAGATAACCTGACAGAGAAATTACAGGAATTTAAGGAAAATGAATATTTGGAAAAAACACAGGAAAAAATTAAAAGAAATCTAGCTAAAATGGAGGCCACTATCATGGACTTTAAAAAAATCTAAATATCAGAGGGATTTTAATGATTGTGAGAAAAAAGAAATTTATGTTTGGAAACAGGAAAGAAAACCAAGATCTATTCTGCGGAAATATAGTAGAAATAGAAAGAATAAAAAAAGAAGTCAGCTTTGTTGATATGGACTATGCTCTTACGGTAACATCAGACTCAGAATGTTCGTCAGTTAAATGACACATTACAAGAAGTAGGACACAGGAAAGTACCAATAAAAACACAACTTCAACACCATCAAAAAACAGAATAGAAGAGGCGGAAGGAAACATCGTAGTAAAAAACAAAGGGGAGCGACAAAGAAGAAAGCGTGACAAATGTGAATAACACTGAAAAAGAATTTGATGTCATCATACTTACTCCGCAGATACTGTCTGAACAACAAATTAATGTACTTAAAAAGGGACTCAATTTTACCCCGACTAAGCACTTTAAGGTTTTTGATGCCATGTTAGATATTAATGGGTTTTTGAGATTAATTGCGGTTAAGCGTTTTTTGTTTTTTTTTAATTAAATAAAAAAGATCATGAGGATAAGAAGGATTATCAGGTAGATCAAGATTTTGATAATGAGTATATACATTTATTGTTTAAGGAACAACAATCACTTATGGTATTGGAAGATCTTTATGAAAGTAGTGAAGAGGAAGAAAATATACAGGGTTCTGTAATGGATAAAAAGATAGCCCATAATAATCCTCATTTTTTACCCATGTATCCTACGGGGACAGGTAAAAAAAAAAAAATGTGAAAAAGTAAAAAAGGTAAAGAAACAAAATAAACATAAAAATACGTACACCACCCTTTTCCCCTTTACAAACGCTAATTTCCACCAAAAAAAATAAAAAGTATTAATATTTGATATCGTCGCATGCGTAACGACCTAGCCTATAAATAAAAAAAGTCACAGAATTTTTTTTTTCATTCAGCAGCACATAAAATGGAATGAAAAGCGTTCAAAAAGTCATATGAATGCTAAAATAGCACCAATGAAAACGGCTGTTCAGCCCACAAAAAAAAACCAAACACCTTAAACAGCTGTGTATATGGAACAATAAAAAATAAAATCAGTAGATAGCAATGCATAAATATTGTTTTACACAATAAAAACTTTTTTAAGCACTACAACATAAAAAACTATATGAATTGGTTATTGCCGTAATTGAATTGACTCATGAAGTAAAACTAACATGTCACGTATACTGCACCGTGAGCGTTGTTAAAAATAAAAAACACAAAAAATGATGCTAATAAAAACGTCAACTCAGAAAAATAAAGTTATGGCTCTCAGACTATGTCAAGAACAAGAAAAACCCGTTTTCCTTTTTGAATAAAAGTTTTTAGACTTTTAAAAAACAATGCCGACAAAGTATACATATGGTAGATGATACTTATAAACTATTTTGTGTGGTATAATTATCTGACATACACGCAGAATTTTTTTTTACTTTGAGAATAGCAAATTTTTTAAAATGTTCACAATATTTTGACATTTTTCACAAGGATTGTATGGACCAAAGTTTTTTTTTACTAATTTAAAGCACAATGTGTCATGAGAAAACAATCTCTGAATCAGATCGATAGGTAAAAGTATCAAAAAGTTTTTCACACAAAGTGACACATTTCAAAAATGGGGCTCTGTCAGAAAGAGGTTAAAGGGGTTCTCTCACTACAAAGCTTAGCTTTTAACATGTAGGGGAACGAAAATGAAAACTTTTTAAAAACCATATTCCCTTTGTTTATTTTATTTGGTTGGGAGAGAGGTTTTTTTTTTTTTTTTTTTCCCTTTTAACTGTGTTTTTTTTTTAGAAAAAATTTTATAAAAAAAAACCCGGGTTAGGGAAAAAATTTCCCAAGTCGTTTTGATAAAAATTGAGAAATAGGTTCGCTATGAAAAAAAGCGAAAAAAATTATACGCTGTGTCTTGTATATAAAAAATCATTAAATCAGTGGACAATCATAAAAATAGCCTTTTTAGGATGTTTCAACCAGGCTTTTTTTTTTTTTTTTTATCCCCAGCTGGTCTTTTTCTATAGGTTGCCATTTATGAGATGATGGTGAGTCTTTTCCATAAATTTTAAAAACCCGGAAAAGACTTAAATTTCAAAAGACACGAACCAAAAAAAGGTGGGGGGGAAAATAATGCAATACTTTCTTATGAAAAAGGGCTAAAAACATTCCTGTGTTGAAAAGGGCCGCCCAAAAAGGTCTTTGCTTATACATCGTTAATGGCCAAAAAAATGTATCCCTTGGTAACCAGTTAACCTCTAGGGGCTTTTTTCCAAAAGGTGTTGTTAAACCGAGAGCTTTAAATTTCCAAACCTTTTGGTCTTTGGATTTTTTTGATACAATCTTTTTTAATAGGGGGGATCTGTGGGGGTTTAAGAAAGGGAACCCACCAAGCTTTTTAGTCGCTTTTAAGAAAAACTAAGATAAAATTTAAGGGATTTTTTTTCCCACATGCTCTGGGATTTAAATTTTTATTAAAAGGTCGGTTCAAAGGGAAACCTGAAAACCCCCGTCAATTTCTGATAAAAAACCCTTGTGGACCTTTATCCAGAGATTTTGAATGTTTGGGGGCACTCCCAAAATATAGGGGTTATTGTGCCCCCTGGGCTTGACAACGCCAAATTGACCCCGGGGATTGTCGGTTAAAGCTTGTGTAGAAGAGATGGGGTATGGTCCCAACAAAAATTAAAGTATTTTATTTTTGGTTCTTTTCTGTAAACGCTACAGATAGATGTCTGAGCCCCCCCTTTTCCCAAATTTTTGGGGCCCCTTTCCGTCTCGTGATTGTTACCTTATACCTGTCCCACCGGGGATATATGGGGGGTAGGATAGGCTCCTCTGGGGGTGGGTTTTGTAATATAGAGTGTTTTCCTGATATCGACCTTTAGTTGAGGTGGAGTTTTAAATATCATTTCAAAACCTTTTTGGGGTTTGGGGAAACCCTTGAACCCCTCAGCGTTTTTTGAAAAAAGTGAGGATCTGTTAATAGGGAACGAAAAAACTTTCGGGTTTATCGGGAAATGGGTTTTGATCTTATAAAAAGGGAAGAATCTCCCTGGGTCCGGGGGTTTTAAACTATATCTGAAAACCCTTTAAACCAGTCTGCGCTAAAAACCGGGGGCTTCCACCCGGGCTCCTTTGCTATCCGGTAACGGGTGGAAAAAACAGAAAGGAGGTTAAAAAGCTGGCCCAGGTGAGGTGAGCCCCAAATTTCCGGGCACATTCTCTTCCATTTTCGTCCGATTTAATTGCATCGGGCCCAAAGCTGGGAATAAAGTTGTATGTGAGAGTGGCCCAGAGACAGAGAGTTTGGGGTTTGCCCGGTGCTCCCCCAAACTTCTCTACCCTCGAAACCCCCTTTTGAGGTTTGTAAAAAACGGGGATCCAAGGGGAAACCCCGGGCGGAGTTGGGTTCGCCCAAAAATTACTTAACATGGTCGGGAAATGCAAAGTCCCCCCCCTCCCTCTTACCCATCTTCATGGTTCGTCTTCCCTTCCTATGCCTTTTGTTAGCCTTTATAAAGGGGTTTGGGGTTTTTTGAATTGCTTTTGGGTCTTTTAAGGGCCCCCGGGGGTTGGGAGAGTCTCGAACCCTTTTAAAAAATTTTTTGGGTTTAATAGGGGTCATTTTTTACGGGGAGATTTCCCCAACCCAATGATAAGGGTAGTGGCACCATTTTTTAAAGGGAGAGATCTTATTCATTGGAAATACCGGGGGAAGTTCCCGTTATCCCCAATGTTGGGGAAAGGGAAGGGTGTCAAATTGATACCCCAAATACTTCGGGGAAATTTCAGTTTTCCAATTTTTAAATGGGTTTTAAGTTAGTTTTAAGGACAGGAAGCCCTCCTCAAATCATGTTAAGGGAAAGGCTTGTTTTAGATTTTTAAAAAATTTTTTATGGGCCCGAAGATTGTAGAATTTTGAAAGGATTTGGGTTGGGAAAATTTTTGGGGGGGAATGTGTGGGAGGTTAGGGAAAACAGAAGTGGTCAGCAATAGTGTAACTAAACTCCCTTTTCTCTTCATTAATTCCTTTTAATTTTTTGGATTTGGGGTTTTATTGCCGCCGCAAAAGGGTTCCAAAATAGGACAAAAAAAAGGGGGGGAACAGGGGGCTCCCTGAGTGTCCCTTTCCCCGAAATTTTTATTAGGGGGGAAAAAGCTATTTTGGGGCCAATTTAAATTGTAGCTGTGGGGTTATTGAGTAGAGAGAATTAAAAAAGGGGAAGGGAAAAGGGCCCCTTATTAAAAAAACCCTCGGGCCATAAACGGGTTTCATGTAGGCCCAAATTTAAATGCGGGTCAAATGCCTTTTCGGATAAAGGCTTATGGTAGAGCAGATTTCCATTTTTAAATTGACGCAAAAAATTTAGGTTTTTGATTTTCGGGGTTGTTATTCCCCTCCCTGGCGAAAATTACAAACCCAAACCCTGATCTTTTTTTCCTAATTGGGGCCCCCCATATTGCCAATCTATTTGTTTTAAAATTTTATTGAAATTTTTTAAGACCCAAAATTAAGAAGTGCAAGGGGTCGTTTAGTTAGAGACCCCCCTTTTGGGGGGTCCTTGTTAGGCTTGGGTTTATTTGGGGTTATTTAGGAATGTGGGAAAAGGGAGTGGCCCCCCTTTAACCCCCCAAAGGGTTTATACTTTTTGTACTTGATATTCTATTTAAAATTGTGGTTTCAAAGGTTTTTTCCCAGTAGAGATGGGTCAACCCGCCCGGCCCCCGGGTGACTTTCCCTTTGTGGGTTTTGTTTTAAAAAAACTTTTTTCCCCAAAACTCCTCAGATTTTTAACCCGGGATTTGAGAGAGTCAAATGGTTTTTCCTTGGGGGATTTGGGCAGATCCCTTTGACGAAAAGTTTTGCTTCCCAAGGGGCCGCCCCCTTTTTGCCCTTACCCCTTGGCAATTTTCCCAGGTAGTGTGTACTTTCCTGTGAATTTAAAGTATGGAACATTTGTTAATTTTAAGTAAAAATTTTTTAATTTAATATGTCCCGGAACGGTTTTTTTTAAACCCTTCCCATTGGAGCCCCCCTTTTTTTGTTTTTTTCCCGGCTTTTTGGGCCCAAAACAGGGGAGGGGAGCCTTTTTTCCCCCGTTCGTAATTTTTTTGTTTGGAATCCAGAAATAATTTTCAGTCCTCCCATTGCCAAAACACTGAGCTGAGGCCCGAAAGCCCCATTTTTTAAGTAAAAGGGTTTTAGTAGGTTGTGTAGCTAATGAGGATTCTAGTATCTTTATTGTGATTGTAATTTTTTTTCTTTTGATTAAATTTTTTTTTTGACCGTGAGCTTTTGGGTATTTCAACCCTTCCCCCCCCACCGGGCCCTTTTGAGCTTCCCATAGGGGGGACCCGGAGAGGAGGGCCCTGCCCTTCAAATTGGGGTTGAAAAAAAAACTTAGTATGTGTAGCCCCCAATTTCCCCTTTTCTGTGGGTTTTTTTTTGAGGCTCTTTTAATCAGGGGCCAGTGACAGTTACGGGATAGGGGTAGTATGTGCCTTTTGGGGAAGGTGTAATTGGAGGGTGGGTTTGAACCCCCGTGATGGGGTTTTATTTGGCCCATCCATACGCCTCAAAGGTGGGCCCTTTCCCAGGAAGTAATCAATCCTTGAGTGGGATTGGTGAGGGGGGGGGAAAGAAAGTATATGAATTTTTCCCCCGGGTGGTGTTTCAGAGGTCGAATAAGGGGCATACTTTTTAAGCAACCTTTTTAAAAATCCCGTGACAGTCAAGGTTGGGCAGTAGTAGATGGTGTGGCATTTAAAATTTAGTCTGTCAAACTGATTCTTTAGAAAGCCACTTGAAATCTCCTTTCCCAAAATTTTCAGTGGGGGATGATGTGGACCCTTTTTTAAATTTTAAAAAGAATATTTTAGGGAAACCCGGGTTTGGGGGGTGTTGGGTGCATAAACGTTGCAAAACGTGGGGAAAGGCGCTCCTAAGATTGCCCTTTTAGGATTTAAAATATTTACCCGTTGTTCCCCTCCTTTTAAAGTTGATTGATCGGAAAAAGGACAAAATTTCTGGAAAGTAAGTTTGGGTACTTTCCCCCTGTTTTTTTTTATAATTTGAAGGATGAGGGCTGTTGGGGGACATGTGTCTGACAAAGGAGGGGAAAAATTCCTTCTTTATTAAAATGTGTTTTGGAAGGGGGGACCCCATGTTGCTCTTGGGTTTTTTAAATTGACCGCAACAACCCTTTCTTTAAAAGGGGAATTAAGGCCCTTTTACATTTTTGTGGGCATTTAAAAATTTGCCATTTTTAAAATTTTTCCCTCTTGAGTTTTGCCCTTTTAAAGTTCCCCCCACCCTTTTTAAACCCTTTCCCAAAAAGGGGGCACAAAGAGGATGGGTGGAAGGGCTAGGGCAACTTTTGCCAAATTTAAAACCCAACAAAAAGGGTTTTTAGCCAAAAAAAGTAATAAGAAATCGTAAAAAAATTAAAATGAGTGCACCTGTCGGTTGGAAAAAAGAAGGAAGGAAACAACCCCTTTGGGCCTTTGGGGTTTATATTGAGCTAAAGTAGCTTTCAAGAATTGGGAGTATAGAAAATTCTTGTAGGCCCCAAGGTTTTCCGGTCAAAGGGACCACCTGAGAAACCCTTGCCTTATAAAAAACCTTAGTGGGGGGAAAAGGGGAAAGGGTTTTCAAGATGACCCCTTGGAATCCCCCCTCCCAGATTATGGCACCCTGGGGGGGGTGGCTGCAGGCAGGGGGGCCCAAACTAAATGAGGGGGCCCGTCCCCCCTAAAACCCCCCCCCGGGCCCCGAAAGTATGTGGGGGAAGCTGCAAATTTTGGCCCAATTTTGGGGAAAAAGTTCATTGTTTGGAAACCCGGGGCTTTTTTAATAAGTAGGACATATGCAAAAAAAGAAGATTTTCTTTGGGCTAAAATAGATTTCCCTTTTTAGGGCCCCTCAAAAGGGGGAAAAGGGGATTTAATAAGCACATTCAACAAATTTCTTAAGGCATTGGTGAAATGTACCAGTGGGTGTCCTTTCTTTTCTTTAGAAGCTCTTCTTCGTTCCCAGGACGGGATGCCCAGTCGCCATCGGAGCTGATGGGGGCATTTTTAAATTCCCCCCAAATCTGGAATCTCAGGAGGGACGATTCCCGTGACTGCAGAAACTGGCGAAGGTCGGCGTGCGACCTCGTATTTCCCATTGCCTTCTTTTATGGCGTTTGGGATTTAAAAGGGGGAAACCCCATCGGGATAGTTTTAGAATGGCGTTTGAGAAATTTTCCCCGGAAATGGGTTCAGAAAATCTTTTTTTTGTGGAGGGTCAAACCCCGGGGTAAATCCGGGTGGTAGGGGTTGAATCTGAGAGCCTTCAATTTTAAAGGTTTTTTAGGATTTGGGTTTGGGGCATTATGGGGTTCTTTTTTAAATTTGAAACCGCAGGGAATGAAAAAAATGTCCCTTTGGGTTGTGGGGAAGTGATTTGGGTTCAACGCTCGGTGGGGCTCTTCCAATTTAACAGCATGGGAGGGTGGTTCACCAAAAAGGGAGTTAAAGATTGTGCTAAAAGGGCCGTCTCCCCATTTAGGACCTTTTTGCTTCAGGGAACCCCGTATTTTTAATTTTTGTTTTCGACGCCTTTATTATCAAGATCTTCTAGATGCTTGGGTGTGTCTTTGAGTATTTTTAGTTTGCCCAGTCCCTTTGCTCTTGCAACTCTTGTATAAGCTTCGAGTCTCGTTTATGGGGGGGCCCCCCCCCAGGTCGTTTCCCCCCTATCCGCTTTTAAACCCTTAAATCTGACCTTATCGTAGCAAACTCTGTTTTTCACGTTTTCTTTGAGTCATCACTTGAAGTTTGGGAAATATTTTTTTCCCTATAGGTTTTCCCCTCAGGATCCAGGTGGCGAACCCGTTGCCAAATCCCGGGGCTCCCGTTTTTATTTTGGGGAAGGGAATCCAATGCGGTCTGGAGATTTCGGGGACCTCAATTTGGTTTTTAACCCCAAAAATTTTTTTTTTTTTTCTTCTCTAGGGGCGCACCCAAAGGTTTTTTGGGGTTTTTCCCGGGGTCTTTTTCCCGGTCTCGGGGTTCTATGTTTGTTTGCTGACTAAAAAAAGTTAGAGGCGATAAGAGTGAGAGTTTGTGATATGTCAGCCCCGGGGTTTGCTTTTGAAAAATGGGGGTAATTTAAATCTCTTGACCTTTGTTCCCCCCGGAAAAGTTTAGTGGTATTTATTTTTATACGATAGTCCTGAATAGGTCTAATAGGTGTTGATAAAAGATGGATGGGAGGGGGAGAGATTAAAGAATACAGGCAAATTACCCCCCCGGGGATTTTCTGGGAGGGGCTTGTGGTTTTTGAAGTTTTTTGATTTTTTCAAAAAATTTTGGGGTGGTTTAAGTATTTCCCCCTGATGCTTGTTTATCACTGGGTAAATGGGGGGGGGGTTTAGGACTTTTTGGTTTTTGGGCTGTTTCCCCATTTTTAAACCAGGGATAGCACTTTGCGGTTTTTTGCTGGTAGAATCTCAAGATGGCCCCCGCAAACCTTATAACGCCGTTAATGGGGGGCCCCCTTTCCCTGAAAAACCCTTTTTTTCTTTCTTTGGGTAGTTTGTTTAGCTTTTTGGGGGAGGAGATCCCGTGTGCAGGGGGGATGCTTCCACCCTTTTCCCCTTGATTCTTCCCCCCCCTGTAGGGATTGGGGTGCAAAGGGCCCCCCTCTCCTATCCCCCCCATGCAAGCCCCCAGGGTATAAAACTTTTGGTGGCCGGGGGTCGGGGTTCGGCGGGCTTCCCGGGGGCTGGGCCCTCCTCACACCCGGCCCATTTAAAGTTATTAGTTTCCCCGGGGGAAACCCGTGGGGGTGCCTGAAGTCCTCAGCGGGTCGCTATAGTCGGGTTTTGGGCCCCCTATTCCTTTTTTGTGCGGGCTCCTTCTGTGTGCGCTCCTTTTGTGTCACTGCCCTGGGGGGGGGGAAAAGGCCCGGGGGGAAAACTGCGCGCCCCCCAAAATTTGGGCTCCTGGCAACCCGGGAGCTCCGGGGGGGCGCCGGGGGGTCGTGGGGCCGGGTAAGTTTTCCCCGGGGGATGTGGTTTGTTTTAAAACCCCTTTTTTGCCGGTTTTCCCCTGGGTTTCAGCCTCCTTTTTTTGTGGGATTCTTCAGAGAAGACCCGTTCATGCGGCCATCTCTCTCAGCGCCAAGCCACGCCCCCCCCCAAGTGACTTATTTCTGCAAGATCTTTAACATAAAAAGCAGCAATCCTTGTAGTGAGACAACCCCTTTAAGTCAATTACATAGAAACAGAAATCTTGGTTTAGACCTACATTAAAATAGCACAAATTACATTTCAGTATTGGAATCACTAAGGTTACAATGAGACGACAGCAAAGTGACCAAAGTAGTGTCCAGTTGGCTGTCCCTGCCCCCACTGGCTCCTCTCATCATCTGTACACAGCTTTGTCTGCTTAGCTGCTGTTTCCATACTGCCCATTGCCAGTGTGATAAAATATATCAACTTCCAACTTTAGAAAGTAACATTTTTCATTGACAGCCTCTTAAAAACTTTTTCTTTTTTTTTGTAGGCACCACTAAAGGGGTTTTGTCATCACAGAAAGTGATGGCATATTGCCTTCACGGGGTTATCCAGCCTTACAAAAACTCGATGGCCTATCCTCCGGCTAATCCGTAATCAAGAAAATAGCGAACAGCTCACCGCCACTGTGCTGGATCTTGCAGCCGTAATAAACAGTAGAAAACTTGTAAGTCCGCACTCGATTTGTGGTAAAATATCAAGACTTATTTTATATGAATAAAAATCAGAATAAACATACCATTGTAGAAAAAGCGGTCATACTAACACAAGGCATGTGAAAAAGAGAGACTAAACAACCGACGCGTTTCAAACGCTAAATGTTGTTACTCATGATTGACCGCTTTTTCTACTATGCTATGTTTATTCTGATTTTTAATCATATAAAATAAATTTTGGTATTTTACCACAATTCTAGTGCGGACTTACAAGTTTTCTACTGTTTATTACGGCTGCAAGGTCCAGCACAGTGGCGGTGAGCTGTCCACTCTTTTCGTGATTACGGATTAGCCGGAGGATAAGCCTTCAATAATAGGTCAATGGTAGTCTGTCTCCTGGCATCCGCGCTGATCAGGTGACTGAAGGGTCCCCAGCATTAGTTTGAGCATTGCCGCCTCTTCGATGTTCACGTGCACTTTTAGTAATTTAGCAGATTCTAGAGCACAAGGACTATATAGTTGCAGCACCATGAGAAACTCCTGAATTCGGCCATTTCTTTTGGAGACTTTTTTTTTACCAATCAATCCTTGGTGGGGATCAACTGAGGAATGAGTGGCTGCAGTAACGAGCACTGACTGCTCAAAACGTGTATCGGAGTTGTAGCAGGCTGAGTACAGCTCTGAAAGGTGAGCAGGTTTGGTTTGGGATTTTGAGGAGAGTCCATCTGTTAATATACTGCACAAGATAGCGCCGTCTGCTTTTGTACCTCCTTACTAGAAATCTACACAGCTCGGATTTTCCGAGGTCAGATTTAAAAAACCTGAGAACCTTTGCAAATAATGTGACAAAAAGCCGAAAACCAAGTGTAAAATAGTGTTTGGATTCTGATTAGAATCCGACAAGCAGGGCTGTGGAGTCGGCAAGCCGAAGCCCCGACTCCGACTCCTCAATTTCCCAAACCTCCGACTCCTGACTCCCTCATACAGGGCGCATGTTTAAGTGATAACTTTGCTGCATTTAAAATGGTAACATCAGGCTGTTTATCACCTTAGATACAATTAATCAAGCTATTTAGGTAGAACAGACACTGACAAGCAAAAGGGTAAAAATGTTTTTGATCTTTTAAACACTTGTGGGTAGAGTTGAAGAAAAAGCTGTTATTTGTATCCAAAGTCCAGTATTCACCAACATTGGGAATTGTGTAGAAGAGACCTGGGATCAGATTTTGGTCAAGACATGTTTTGAATCTGATCCGGACCCCAGAAAGATTCAGGCGGTATTGAAAACCAAAGGTGGATTTCCCAATACTAACAAATAATAAAAATTAACATTTTGATTTTTAGGAGCAAAAACAGTAACATGCAGTTACAGGAAAGAATCTGCAGAAACTGAGCAGATGCTAAAAACTTGCAAGTCAAATTTATGTATAAGATATGTAAGATGATGGTATATAAATTACAATAGCCTCATGTACAAAAGCTGTAGTGGTGGAAAAGATATGGAGCCTGAAAGTCACAATTTCAAAACAGTGTTACCCCTTTTGGCTTGTCAGTGTAAAAATATTATTGGACATGACTTTAGGACACAAAAAAAATTGTAAATATGCAAAACACTGCAGGAACATTTGTGGAGCCTCTGAATTTGTTCTTTAAAATAGTATCGCTTCCATCAGATCCTGCATACATGACCTCTACATCTGATCTCATTATTTCCAGGCTAGAGAACGGCCTCTCTACACTAACTTGGGTTGGGCGCACAGCGGTGACCACAGGGGCAACATCTCTAAAGCTATGTTCACACGGCTTAAAATGGGCCGTATTTCGGTCCGTAATTACGCGCCGAAGTGCGCCTATTACGGGCTGAAAACGGCCCATTCATTACGGTCATCCACAGTTCTCATAGAGAACTATGGATAACGTCTCCTCTCCCCGCCCGGCGAAGCCGCCGGGCGGGGAGATAATTGACATGTGAATTACTAGCCGCAAATACGTGCCGCTAGTAATTCAAGTCTATGGGCCGGCGAAGTGCCGGCCCCCCTGCTCAGTCCCCGCTCCCGCCCCGCCCCGGTCACACGGCGTATTTGCTGGGCTAATCTCGCCTGCAAATAACTCGTGTAAACATAGCCTAACAATTCAGGTATAAAGGAATTGCCTCAGCCACAGTCAGTTTTGATGAATGGTTAAACTCTTCTACTTCTTTGAAAACAGGTGAAAAATTTTGCTGAAATCTGTTTGCCCTGGGAGCAGAATCTTTTTCCTGGGGCAGCGCTTTGCCTGTCCATGTCATCGATTACACTCCTCACTCCTCATGTGATAAGGCTGAAGATATGGGAGCAGTAGCACCGGCCGGACCCAATTCCTCTTGCTCTTTGCATCGAACTAACTGGACCAACGTATTATATATTTTGGGAGTCGGAGTCGGTCCCTTTTGTGACGACTCCGACTCCTGCAAAATAGCCACCGACTCCACGACTCCGACTCCACAGCCCTGCCGACAAGTATTTTGTCTTTAGCCGTGTGCACGTTGCCTAAAGGTTCAGCGATTAAACATATTGAGCATATGTAAAAAATTGGTGAGGCTGCAGTGCTTGGATCAGTGCTACAGCCCCTTCAATCAATGGATCAGGAAGAGTGCCAAGAGTTGGACCCCTACTAATCTAATATTTAAAGACGTGTATTGGCCTATCATCGGTGGTGGTCCCAGTAATCAAACCCAAGTCACGTGGGCTAAATTCAGCCTGTCATGCTATTTTATGTGGCCTGCTAGCTTACATAGCGACATGTATGAAACGGTTTTGGTCTAAAACTCACTTTTTTCCCCATAGAAGCCAATGGGGAAAAAAGTGAGTTTTAGACTAAAACCGTTTCATACATGTGGCCCAAAGTGAACAGAGATGGACAAGGTCTGGATGCAGAAGGACCAGCTATACACTTTCTTCACAGGATGCAACCAGCAGTAGACAGAGATGGCACCAGCACAAGGAGTGGACATCATCTTGGATTTGGATCTCCCATGTGCACCTGCACACAACTCTGTTTAGCAAATCACCCGCAATTACGCCGTGTGCTTGGGAGCGGGGGCGGCAGCCCACCAGCCCCATAGACATTCATTATTCTCGGCGCGTATACACCGTGAATAATTGACATGCTACTTATCTCCCCGCTCGTCGTATTGTGCGAGAAGGGAGAGGAGACATAATCCATAGTTCTCTATGAGAACTGTGGATTACCGTAATGACTGGGACGTATCTCGCCCCGTATTTAGCGCAGTACGGCGCAAAATACGGTGCGAGATACGTCCCAGTTTAAGCCGTGTGAACATAGCCATAGACTTACCCAGACACCTTAGCCACCCTCCAAGGTAGGAAGCTTGGTGTCAAAGAGGTGAGGGTGCAGTCTATTATACAACCGTGAAGGACAGCGTTGCATAGTACGGTTGAAAAAGACACGTGTCCATTAAGTTCAACCAAGGGTGGGGAAAATGTGGGTGAAGGGAGAGAGACAAGGACTTTAAGCCCAGCCTCCCCACTGGTGAATGCCCTGGAACCCACAAGGCAAGAACCGATCTGCTCCAGGGGAGACCCCATCTCTGACCTCAGAGCCTCCACCAGCCAGGATCCAGAATTTTACATAGCTACGTACGCATTAATGTTCTTTACTTTCAGGTACATATCTAAGCCTTTCTTGAAACTCCCAACTGTTCCTGCTGTGACCAGCTCCTCAGGCGGCTATACCACAGATTCACAGTTCTTACAGTGAGGAACGCCCTTCTCATCTGGAGATTGAATCCTTTTTTCTCTAGTCGAAGGGAATGTCCCCTTGTCTTTTGAGGGGGCTTCACTTGAAATAATTTTTCGCCATACTTTTTGTTGGGACCATTTATTTTTTTTTAAAAATTAATAATGTCCCCCCCCCCCCCCCCCCGAAGCTGTCTTTTCTCAAGACTAAATAAGTTCAATTCTACTAACTCTCCTCATAACTAAGATGGCTCCATTCCCTTATAAGTTTGGTTGCTCGTCTTTGCACTCTCTATACCTCCATTAAATCTTTTCTATAAAGTGGGGCCCAGAACTGAACAGCATATTCTAAGTGAGGTAGCACCAATGCTTTGTAGAGCGGTAGAATTACATCCTTGTCCCGCGAGTCCCTGTCTCTTTTAATACACGCCAATATCTTACTTGCCCTAGCATTGCATGCTGTTTTGTAGTCTATGATCTACAAGAACGCCCAGATCTTTCTCAACAAGCAATTCTTCAAGTTTTTCTACCCCTAGGACATATGATGCCTGTAGATTATTTCTACCCAGATGCAGAACTTTACATTTATCCACATTGAACCCCATTTGCCAAGTGGATGCCCAAGCACTCAGTGTGTCCAGGTCTGCTTGCAATTTATGAGTATCTTCCATAGATTGCACTACCCTGCACAGCTTGGTGTCATCTGCAAAAATCGAAACCGTGCTATCGATCCCTTCCACTATATCATTAATAAATACATTGAATGAAAGAGGACCCATCTTGGCATTCTTCTGCCCACTTGGTGCACCACGGTCCTTTGAAGGCAACCATAATGCTGTTGTGGCCCTTGGTGACCATGAATTTGATACTCCAGTCTTTATTGGAGACTGACGGGCCTGCATCACCGGATTAGCACTGCTGCTGTGATATAGCATGAGCCAGATAGCTGGGGAGATAACTGTAATCCTCAAGGAAAGAAAACTTTGCTGATACTTGATTAACTTTTAGAAGTGCAGCATCCTGAGCAGTTATACTCCAAGCCTGGGGACACAACCCATGTCCTCTGGGGAGTAACATGAGTAACAAGAGTAGGGGGCCTGACACACTCTGCCCACCCCTTCCTTTGCCATCTGATATGCTTTCTCCAGTGTGTGCCCCCCCCACCACTAAATAACATGACAATATGCAATTCTCCCATTATCATGACGCATGGTGCGAGGAAACAGAGAACATGCTGTAATTGAGGGGGGTCTTTACACTTTTAGTTTGGGTTTACAAGCTTTGGCAGTGGCTTGTGGATGATAACGTACCCGCATGAGTTTGCCAGTGATACTGCTGTTTCACTAGCAAAATTGTACAGCCATTGGTGGCCCCATGTGGCTGCTGGAGGGAGTGGATCCGGTCTGACAGTTTTTCCCAGTGTAGCAATACTCCCAAGCACCTGCTGTGTGATGAACTGCAATAAAGCTTTATTAGGCTGGGTTCAGACTTCGCTTTATGGTACATTGCAGGTATCCATCGGGGTATCAGGAAAGTGGCTCCCTGAAGGATACCACGATGTAGCCATGGGCGGCACATCAAAAATAATAGAACAAATGCAGTCCTATGTGGACTACATATCCTGTATTTGCCTCTGGTATACACTTACATCCCACACAGAGTTTGTTCTATTAATGTTGATGGGTCGTCCGTGGCTACTTCACAGCATCCGTTTTCCCAGCACCTAGATAGATACCTGCAATGTATTGGAAAAACAAGTGTGAACCCGGCCCTAAATGAATGGAGCTGTGCCACACGTCTTATTTTAACTATTTAACAGTTTTATGTATGCAGAAAGTATTAGGGCTAGTTCACACGGCTGATTGCCGGCGTAATTGCGGTGACGGATTTTGCCCCGCAATTACGCTGTCTGCCGTGCAGCGGGGGCGGGGGGCCGGCAGCTCACCAGCCCCATAGACATTCATTATTCACGGCGCGTACACGCTGTAAATAATGTGCATGTCACTTTCTCCCCGCCCGGCGTATTCGCCGAGCGGGGAGAGGAGACGGAATCCATAGTTCTCTATCAAACAATATTCAAAAGGGATAGGCAGCCCAATGCCTATAATATAAGATCACTAAAAATGGGACCAATAGTACAGTAGATACAATAACAATCAGATTAAATAGAGTATTCCCATCTCAGACCTTTATGGATGCCAAACTTCTGTGACCAGAATGGAGAGGTGGCAGGCTCGGACTGGAATAGTGGAAACCTCCGGTGGTTCTCTGAGTATGGTAGACCTGGAGTTGTTTTTAACTGCATGTATATCCTCAGAAGAGACAAAAAAGCAGAGAAAGAGAGCTAAAAAGCAAAAGCAGAGTATAGGAGGCATGTACAGTGAATCACTGTAGCTGTAGGGTGGGCCCCTAAAATAAACTCAACTGGTAAGCCCCTAGAATCAATTCCACCTATGGGCCTTAGGCACTCCAGTCCAACACTGAGAGGTGGCCACACATGTGCAGCTCTATAATGCTCTCTTAACATACAATATTAATTAGTTCCGACGTGACCATTGTAGGTTGAAACCATAACTCTATGGAAAGCTGGTAATTGGTTCCGGGAACCCAAGATATGACCCAATATAATGCAAAATGAGGATTTAAGAAAGTTAAGCATGTAATTAATACAGATACAGCAAGTCCTTACATATAACAGCCAGAAAGAGCTGCTGGAAGCTGGAAATCACTTTCTATTTTGAGGACAGGAGCTTCTTTGAGTCATGTACTTTATACATAATGTACAAGCATAAAAGATGGAGCCACCCTTACTAGCTCCCCAACGGAGCTGCTTATCCTGACACATGTAAAGAGGAGTACAGGACATGTAGTACCGCACTATACTGTAGGGAAGCACTACTAGACCGCCAATCACTGCACACAGATGTTTTATAAGTAAGGCCAGGTTTACACAGCGCATAGCGGTGTGCACTGTGTGTGATGCTATACATCTGCTGTTTTAGAAGTATGCGCTGCTCAGTGCATACTCCTAAAGTGCTCCGGCTCAGCCCCCATTCACCCCTCCTCTTCCCGGTGCGCAAGTGCCGAAAAGAAGTGTCATGTCACCTCTTTATCCGGGGCTCAGTACGTGCCGGGGAATACGCTGTAATATAATAACGCACAATGAGATCTCTGATTGTACTATATTTGCAAGGCAAACTTCAGGCACAAATACGCCTTCTGAACATACCCTTAAAGGGAACCTGTCACATAGGTTGTGCCTCCCTTGCTGAGGGCAGCACAAGCTAGTGTAAGACCTGCTGTTTCCAGCACTGTGTCCCTTATTCTGGAAGACGCTGTAGTTTTAGAGCATTTATCTTATTCATGAGTAGGTGTTAGCTCCACCCACCAAAGGCTAGCTCAGCCCACTGACAGTTATTCACATGTTTCTACCTATTCAAAGTAATAGGTTTATCAGTTGATGTGGGCGGGGCTAGCCTCAGGTGGGCGGGGCATGTAAACAACAGACTCTTTGAATGACTCTTTAAGGGACACAGCGCTGGAAACAGAAGGTCTGACGCTTGTGCTGTCCTCAGCAAGGGGGGATATTCTATGTGACAGGTTCTCTTTAAATGTTCATGATAATTGGCTGCATCAATGTGTGGGACATTGTGTGCTGAAACGATATTCAACATACAATGATATTTCCCTGGACATTGTATATTGAAAATATTGTAACCTGAAGACATTGGAACTTGAGGGATCAGTAAGTTTATTTTAACAGGAGTTCCAAATACAGTTTCCTGAGCTCCCAGAGCACAGTACGGAAAGTATGGCACAAGAGTCGCCACCTCTCAGTTCAATACAGAGGAGTTTGGGGGCCCATTCTTCAAGATAGGTTGTACTGAGCAGACATCTATGACACATCCTATGTCTGACATAAAAAAAACTTATACCTTTTAGGCCAACTTGCAAGAAAACATGGATAAATAATAAATGCGCACCTACAGAAACAAACACCCCTTAGCGTACCTTAGCATTATCCTATATAATCAGAGAACTGACCAACCTCCATCCTACAGCTGCTTTTACATCAAACATCTCTAAAGAAATAGGTCTGTGCATCAGGGCTACAAAAAATGGTAGGCTGTGCACATCCAAAATATATTTTGAAAAACGTAAGCATAGGTGCACACTGAAAAGGCAATAGCATACATCCAATACAAATATCAGTGGCACACTAAAAACTAAGTGAAACATCAAGGTATATAGGAATATTGGAAATGCATTACTGCTAAGGAAAATATGAAAAACCTGTGATTATTATTTTAAATTTTTATATTTTATATATTTTCCTTATCAGTAATGCATTTTAAAAAATTCTTATATACATTGATTTTTTTAGTGTGCCACTGATATTTGTATTGGATGTATGCTATTGCCTTGCCAGTGTGCCCATGCTTACTTTTTTTCAAATATTTTTGGATGTGACAGCTACCATTTTTTTGTGTCTATTTGAGGAAGGAGCCTCATTGGGTTGCTGCACTCCCCCTACCCTTTTAAACTATGCAGGGTAAAATTCAATCAGGTTCCTATCACTCCCCAGAGTTGTAGTCTGAATGGCTCCTAGTGGGTAAAAATGTTTGTTTTTGGGACTCACCTTTTTGGGATCCCCTTGGACGCTTTTGGGGGGTGAGCTTTAAACAATTTTTGATCAAAAACTGTTAAATAAATCCCAGGTTTTTTATATATTTCCTTTCGAATGCATTTTCAAAAATTCTTAATAACTTGATGTTTTACTTGTTTTTAGTGTGCCACTTATTTGTAAAAGGTTTGCATCAGGGCCCCCCCGGGCCAGAGTAGAGTCCGGGGGCCTAATTTGGGGAGCAGCCCCTTAAGGGGAGGCCCCATGAAACCCGGCGCGCCGTTCCCTGGAGGTTTGGGGGCGGGAGTCAGTTTTAAGAGGGCGATGAGAAAAAAAGCAAAACCAAATTTAAACATTTTTTCTCCCCGTATTTAACGGGAGGTGCCCCTTTTTGGTTTAACAGAGAGATGTGGGGAAAAAATCCCCAACTTAAAAGTTTTTTGTCAAACCCCGGAAGAAGTGAGCCCGTTTTAGGAAGTTTTAAAAAAACAAAATCCCCAGGGCCCCGATGGCATTTTAACCCCCGTGTCCTAAAGAGTTTAATGTTCATATGGCCCCTATTTTTAATACATGGATGCAATAACGGGGTATGTCCAAAGGTTTGGGCATAGAAAAAAGTGGTGCCAATATTCAAAAAAAGGGGTCAAAAAGGATCTTTAGGGAA